>JAWWEN010003684.1:0-30725 GCA_035582955.1 Sycophila texana | reverse complement strand
TTACGATGCCTCAAATATTTCGATAAATAATCGGTTTTACTAATAAAAATTTTAATATGTTCTTTATATTTATAATAATGCATGAAAATTAATTTTATTTAAAGTCGTCCATCTACTGGTTGGTGTCCACTTACTGGGCGATTCACCCTAATAAATTTTCTCCAGGAAGATGTTTCCTTATTGACAGCTAATTAAACGCGACACCAAAAAAATTGATGCATCGCCGCAATTCAATACGTTTCCTTCCACAAAAATATTAATAATGGCAATACAGGTGAGGCGTACGAAAAGGACGCAATCAATTACTCACCTCCGAGCATCTAACTGTATATTAGAGCAGACGCGCGGGCAAATTGACATTTACTTTTTCTTTTCCGCCTCTTCGTATCCTCCCCAAGAGAAATCAACTTTTCCGCTAATTGCCGGGGTCCTGTATATATATAACTTTCTCTTTATTGCTCTTCTTGGATTTTCCTTCGGGGAAAAAAGTGCATCAATCGAATCGCGGATACCCGACGTCGCAAGTTTATCGGTCTAATTATGACTCTCACTTTTCCACTCTCGGTTCGAAGCTGTGCACACATGAAATCCACTAAAAAGCTCGACTCACATGAGCTGGTGAAAATTAGCGATGAAAAAAAGCCTCGACCCAGTTCGCAGCGCACGCAAATCCAGCGCAGAGGAGCCACCCGGAAAAACAGCGCACAGTGCTCAGAGATCTCGAAAAAGTAATAAAAATTATGTTAGTATTAAATAAGGATTCTTGTAGCTAGGTATTGTAAAGTATGAAAACCATGAACACTTAGATCTTAAACTCTACGTATGAGCTAATAAATACCCAGGGTTTATGGCTTTTCGGTTTAGTATATAGGCTGTTGCGGGAAATGAATTTTCATACTTTACGTACGTAGCTACAAGAATACGTATTTTCAATTTTCATTTTTCATTTATTAATACTAACGCAACGCAACATTTGAATAACTTTTTTCGAGATCTCCGAGCACTGTGCATCGATCTGTGCCGTGATTAAAAGCCGCTCCTCCGCTAATGAAGCGGCTTACTTTGGCTGCTAATCGCGAAGCTGCCCGGTCGATCGGCGGAGCGGAATCGGCCAATTACTCCGGAGGAAGCGAGGTATTGTCCCAGAGAATTTCCGTCCTCGCCTTTCTTTCCCTCCTTTTTTTCCCCTTTTCACTTTCATCCCCATTTTTCCGCGGCTCCCCGGAGAATTCGGATGAAGCTTCGGCCCGACTGGAAGAAGTATCCGCGGGAGCTTATTGCCAACTAATAAACTCCGTTCGTGATGAGGGAGCGAAACGAACCCGGACCATTTTGGCCTTGCTTATAGGTTGCGCCGTAGTGCTGCGAGTGAAATTTTAAATTTATCTTCTATTTTTTTTTCTTTAAGAAACTAACGATCAATTAGCTTTTATTTAGTGAGCTAAATTAATTTACTATATTTACTTAATAATTGTTCTAGATATAATTGAAGGTACATATTCTTATGACTTTCCTAAATTGGAAAATATATTTTATGCATAAGAGAAAAGTTTATAATATTTATGATATCGTTATCTTGAAAATAAGAAAGCAGTAAAGAAACATTCAATTTAATCTAATTCATGAAAACGAAATCATTTTCTTTATTATTGTGAATTATCCCCTGGTAGGAAATTGACGAGGTTCCTGCCCAGATTTTGTTAAAGTTTATGTTCAGTGGGCAGATTTTGTGCCATATTCTGTCCGTATACCCTGCCAACCACGCGACGGTAGGTGGACAGAATATGATGAACGTTATGTTCAGCTGTTTTAAGAAGGATTTGAGGTTACGGAATGCTCTGTACTCGACAGTATTCGTTATTTTCAATAAAATAAACTTGATTATCTAAAAAAAAAGACGGTGTCTTCATTATTTACTCAATGTGAGCAATGTAAAAGTTTGTTTTATTTATATAGAGAGAAAAATTAATTAAGCCCATGAGTGAAAGGGGAGGGCACCCGACGCGAAATCGGAAACCCGTGCAAGCGGAATCGGAGCCTCGGTAAGAGCTTGGAATTTCTCCGCGAAAGGGGCCGCAGGAACAACCAATCTCGGCGAGTCTGCGCCTCGCGTCAATACAACGCAGTCATACTTTGTCCACCGCACGTTCTGGTGCAATATTTCGATACGAGGAGGCGACACACTACAGTCGGTCCGTTCCTCTGCCACCACCCCCCCTCCCCCTTATGCTGTATTATATTATATAGCTGCAGGCGAATTTTAATATTTGTTATTATTATAATTTCGCTTCTCGTGAACAGGTGAATCAATCGTTGCAGCCTCTCTATATCGATAACTACTGACGAGTTTCAGCGTTTCCATAGCATTGAGTTGTTATATAGTTCTCGCAGATGTTTATGCGCGCGCGCAAATGGAAATTAGGGAATCGATCAGCCGCGAAATGAAATGAATCAGCATAGGATAGGAATTTATCGCCACATCATGAGATCGGCTGCTACGCACAATATGTATATAGCCCGATCCTCGGAATGCAAATCAAGGCAAAAGTTGTTTTATTTATCAGGATATAATAGGGAAAAATATTTGGCGCCGTATAAGCCAAGGCAAGTTTTTCCTTGCGGAAGCGATCACCGAATCGTGGAATTGAAGCTGTAACTAAATAAATCATCGGAATAATGTATGTTTCGTGCCGGGAAGTTCGTAACTCGCCCGGTAGGAGGGAAGCTGCGCTGCTGGCCATTGAGGCATCCCGAATGTTGTATCATCAATCAAGCATTTAATGCAATTTCTCATATACTCTTACTTCAACGACGCGAAAGTACTGCATCATGTTAACTTCATTATGTACGCGGCGCGAGTATTTGGAGCTGTGTTTCAAGATGATGCTGTACGAGGGCAACGTATTTCGGACTTCTGAGAATCTCGAGGCTTTATAAGGTAGCCACTGGGATATCGATCATTTTAGCCTTGGTAGTAACAAGTCTGACAGTGCATTATCAGCGATAAAAATATCAATTAAAAAGAAAGCGAGGAATCTTTTTTACTACCTTTTTCTCTTGTGATTGTTAGTCAACATCTTGTGTTATCCTTACCTGGAACAAAAAGGGAGAAAACAAATTACGTTTCTATTTTAATTCATAGATCTGCATATTGTGTTGTACATTGTGTTATATTAAACCTTTTAAAACATTTGATTTTGTTTCGAGTGTATTCTAATAATAGTAAAAAGATGGTAAAAATAACTTTTTTCTCCCATGGTGCGCAATTTACTATTATCCTCTTGTAAGAGTCTATTTCTCGACAGAAAGTGAATTAGCTATTCTTTTACATATTTGGAGAATAAAAGTCAACTAACTGCTTTTGTACAAATAATAATTTTCATTAATAAAAATAGAATTCATTCTGCAAGTGAAATTCATTTATTTCAAATCGAAAATAGTTATAAATGACTTTATTTCCAATTAAATTTATTCATACATTTTTTTCGCACTTGATCTTAATAAATTCGGCCGGTCCAATTGTTGTGAATTACAGAAGAAGATCCGCACTAGAGAGTACCTCGAAAAATAATATCACTTTCCGCGAGGGCTTAACGACGTACAGTCCCCGACTAGTCCCCCTCCCAAAAAAAAATATTTCGACACTTCCTCGGCGATGTCGGTCGCCATCGATTGGTCGCCCAGTCGCGGCTGTTCGTCAAAAGTCCCGCTGTCCACGACGAGGCCCGCGTACACCCCCAGAAATGAGAAAACTTGCCACCTCCTCCCCTCATGGCATAATAAATTCGTTACAGCGGCGGCGTGGCACAAGAGGCGAGGCGCGTAAGTGGAGGACGAGGAGTGGAAAAGGACTCGCACGTGTCGGCCCGTCGAGCCTGCCCGATGAGAAAACTTTTCGCTTCCTCCATCTCCCTTCCTACGAACCGGCACGCTCAAATAAATAGTCTTTCAAATAAAGCCGAAGAAGCACACGGCTACCCTTTTTTTCTTCTTTCTTCATTCGACCGCTCGCTATCGCCGCGTATACCAACGCCATCGAAAGTTTTATCTCTTTTTATTCTAATCGTGGGGAAAAGTGATTTTTCTTCTATACTACTAAAATAGCGCTAACTTTAGCTATTTCGTTCGAATCTGTTGGTGCTTAGTTACTTTCTTGTTATTGGGGAAATTTTACTCTGCGCTTATTATAGGTTATACTTATCGTGTATGATATACATTTGCAGACGAATTTTTGACATCTGCAATGTAACATTAAGAAAACGCTAATCACTAAATAGCAGAGTTGCCACTAATTTTCAGTGAAATTATACTAATTCTAATAGTTTTCAGTAATTTTAGATCGAATCTTTATAAAGAATTAATAGTGCATACATCGTCGGTCTGGAGCAAGAAGTTGCCACCTCGGAATCCAGATAGAAAAGGTGCCATCTCGGGCTCCAGTTCGAAAAGTGCCATCTCGGAGTCCGAGTTGGGAAAGGTGCTATCTCGGAGCCCGAGTTGGGAAAGGTGCCATCACCAATAATAATTTTTGCAATCGAGGCTCTCTCTCCCTATTCTAATCAATTTTATTCGATTACTCATAAAAAGACAACTTTCTGATAAAAAATGATCGCTCGGAAACCGTACAAAGGAGTTGAACCGGCTGATTTTCGTTAGTAGGACCACCCTTGATATTTACAAAATCTTTAATAACTATTTTTGATTGCAAAAATTTCAACCCCTTTGCACGGTTTTCGAGCGATCACTTTTTATCAGAAAGTTGCCTTTTCTTATCAGTAATCGAATAAAATTGATTAGAATAGGGAGCCTCGACTGCGAAAATAGTTATTAAAGATTTTGTAAAAATCGAGGGTGGTCCTGCTAACCAAAATCAGCCGTTTCAACCCCTTTGCACGGTTTTCGAGCGATCATTTTTTATCAGAAAGTTGTCTTTTCTTATCAGTAATCGAATAAAATTGATTAGAACAGGGAGCCTCGACTGCGAAAATAGTTATTAAAGATTTTGTAAAAATCGAGGGTGGTTCTGCTAACGAAAATTAGCCGTTTCAACCCCTTTGCACGGTTTTCGAGCGATCATTTTTTATCAGAAAATTGTCTTTTTTTATGAGTAATCGAATAAAATTGATTAGAATAGGGAGAGGGAGCCTCAACTGCGAAAATAGTTATTAAAGATTTTGTAAAAATCGAGGGTGGTCCTGCTAACGAAAATCAGCCGTTTCAACCCCTTTGCACGGTTTTCGAGCGATCATTTTTTATCAGAAAGTTGTCTTTTTTTATGAGTAATCGAATAAAATTTATTAGAATAGGGAGAGGTAGCCTCGATTGCAAAAATTATTATTGGTGATGGCACCTTTCCCAACTCGTGTTCCGAGATGGCACCTTTCCCAACTCGGGCTCCGAGATGTCACCTTTCCCAACTCGGGCTCCGAGATGGCACCTTTTCTAACCGGATTCCGAGGTGGCACCTTGTTGCTCCAGACCGACGACATGGTCTTACCATATTCTGTTGTATCAACTTATATATATATTTACATTTACTTTGCCCTTTACAGCACACTATTTTCTTTATTCATCTATTTTTGATACACACTCGCTGCGCATTTAAATAAATCGTCCATCGAAATTTGACGATAAAATCAATAGTTTGCCGTTTATAGGTTAAGGAGTGCGTCCATTGAATGGATCTATATCCTTATATCGAGCGTAAGCCTTTCAAATCCAATTCCGAACCCTCATCTCCGTCGATCGCAGGACACCCCCTGTCGAGATGACCCGCGCCATAGGCACTTCATTTTCATTAGCCTGGCTCGCCGCTCTCAACCGAATTTCGCGCGCTCGTTCTAAGAGCGCGCGCAGATAGTTGGCCGCTCGCTCGCGTCAATTGTATCCCGCGCTCGTTCACGCCTAATAGGATTTTGCTCCGCTCGTTTCGACGATGCCGGGCAGCCGGGCTTGCCGTACAGAGTGTGCGATACCTCCCCTCGTGTCGGTAATGTAGGTCACACCAGATTTACTCCGGCGCCCTTAGTGTCGATTACACGAGTGGTCCCGGAATTTCTCTAAAATGAACTTCGCGCGAAAAATTTCCCCGCGCGAACTCGAAGTCAAGATTATTATATAATTTTTCATCGGCGCCGTTGGGCTTGAAATAATGAGTCGTTTTTTAAATTTATATCCGTTAATTACGAAAGGATCTATAAACATCGGATGAAGGTTTTCAAGCTACTTGTATATTGGATTTTAAATATAATAATGAAGTTTCGTTCGGACAAGTAAACTTTATTTAAAAAACAAAAAAAAAAACAACAAAAAAAATGAGTTTCCTCGAGTGTGGTCTGAAATTCCTTGGAATATCTAGTATGCTTTAGTTTTCTTTTCGAGAATAATCTGGTCGTAAAAAAAGAGTAAAAAAAACTTTTATTCTCTTCAAAGAGTCATATTTCTTTTCAGAAAGTGAGTCGGCTATTATTTTAGATTTGCAGAATAACATCAGACTGACGTCATTTATTTTCAAAAATAGTATTAATAAAAATTTAAATGTTCGTTTAAAATTTAAGTATGACGGATGTAAATTATCATCAAATTTCAGTGCTTTATTATTAATTTTTTTCCCCCGAATAAAAATAAGTTTTCTTATTGGGATTGCAAAATGAATCCCGAAACCTCATTGCCTTTTGCATTCTAACATCTGAAGCAGACCTGAGCAAAAGACGCGACTTGCAGTCAATATCGATCAATATATATCTATATATAATATCAAGTAAACGTATGATAGATGAAGAGGCACGGTCTCGCGGCTTACGCCGTCAATCGCGAGAGTGTGCTAATAATGGTCACATTTCCGATCTTAATAGAACTACACTTCTTCATTTTAATTCGAGAGATAAAGTTCTATTAATATACTACAAAGTTCTATAATTAATATAGTCTAAAATTAGCTTCCAGCAGGAGGCGATAGAGACCTTCAACTGTCTCTCAAGAATAGCTCGCATGACCTAAGATTGTCAGTCTCCGTGAGCCATGAATTTTTAAAACCTTAAACTCGGCTAAAAAGCCGCTTTTTCCAGAAACGAGCGCTTTTCAGGCTACCGCGAGCGTCAACTCAAGGGAGAAGGGACGCCATTGTTCCTCTGAAACGGCGCTCGAGGCTCAATGCCTTCGATTTCTCAATAATCGGGCGGTAAAAGTGCGGCTGTGCGGTCGACGCTAAAGGCTGAGGGGGGTGGGTGGAGAAGAGGCGGCAAAGTAGCCAGTAAGTGCAAAAGGCGGAAAGTTCTTCCGGCGAGCGGGTTTTTCGAGCCCGGATTTCGAACCATGGCGCGAGCTCGCGTGACCTTCCGCGGCGCGGGGAGATTTGGGTTAGCGACGCCATTATCCACTACAATAACAAACCAACAATGTGACTGCGCAGTCCCGAAGTGCCTTATACGATTACGCCAACGTGCTTGCCGCCATCCCCTCCTCTCATCGCGATTCTGCCCCTACTCCTTTCACGGTATGTGTCCATTGTGCGCAGGATTTTCTCTTTTTTCACGGAGGAGGAACGGACGCCGGTTGAGGAGGGAATTCGAAAGCGCCTTTATTTCTGGGAAAACCTCGGCTTGGCTACTCGGAGAGCACGATAAATTTTACAGAGCTAAATTTGCACTTTGGAAACGAGTACTTTTCAGGATTTCGATGTTCGTCCGACAGATAAGAATCCACCCAAGTTCTGATCAACTTATCTATCTCGCCATCTCAAGATCCGTAGAAAGAAGCTACTATTTTTACAGGAAAAATATTTTTGCAATTTTACCTTTACATTTGAAAACCGTATGCTTTTCTTTTTGTTATAAAAGATAAATTTGTTGATAAATTTAAAATTTTGAGGAAAATTTAAAAATATTATCAGGACTAGAAAGAAAAAACTGTCAAAACTGTTGATATTATACTTTTTGCTAAAGTTCAATACAAAAAAGACGTAGAGAATACACATTTTTTAAAAGAATTACGCTTCGGTTCAAAGATTTGAAAAAATATCCCGTAAAAGAAAATTTTACACAAGAAAGACAAAAATCAAATGCTGCTGAAAGTAACAAAATAATTACAAAGGAAGAAGAAATCGCGCAAGTATAAAGTAAAGTTTTTCTTTTTTTTTTCAAGTGATCTCTTGATAATTTATTAAAACTTGTGTGCAAACTGTAAAGTCAATACGTAGCAACATTTTGAAGTAGCTTCGGGGGAACATACTACATGCATAGAGTTTAAAAAAAAAAAAATACTTTTTATAAATTTAAATAAATTTCTTGCTAATGTTAAGAAAAGCTAATAAAAAGACAATGAAATATAGAATTTGAGAAAAAAAGTTCAACCCCGGATGGAGCATAGAGAATGGATGAGTATCGTTATAGAAGTGAGGAAAAGAGCAGAGCGCAAGGGAAACGAGAAGCCAACCGAATGCAAATAAAAGGAGAGCTCCCGCAGGAGGAGACACCTCACCCACGGGAACTTACGGAGGAAAGGGGGCAGGGGTGACCGCGGCATTGTCCGGGGATCCCCTCCGCGGACATCCGGCCGAGGGCTCGCGACAGTCCCGGCGCCAATTGATGAACGACGCCGCAGTAGCGTAAACCCAACCTCATTTGTCCGCTCGAACAATTCGAATTGACGAATGATGCCGCGAGCGCGTCGGAGACCGGCCGAGTGCCGCTAATTACGAAGCTATCGCGCCACGGCCTGATTAATTCTCTCTCCCGGGCTATCTGTTGGACCATCCTTTTTTCCTGCGGCTGCAAGCTTCATTATTTCCGTCGACCGGATGTCCGGCAAATTTTGCGGGGCTACTCGCAAGGATGCTTTTTCTTTTCTTTTTGTGGCCGCGTTTCGATGGATTTTTAATGATATGTCATTTCTATTTGTCCTACGTTTCTTCTCTATATGTTACTCTTTTTAATACTTAATGTAGTGAACAAGAGTTTGTGTGATCGCACGAGTAATTTAAAATTAAAGACAATTTATTCTATTTTTTATAAACTAGTTGTAATACAAGAAGCCGACGGCTTCAGTTCTCAAAAGGCTGTCGGATTACAACGCAATAAAAATGCAACTGAACGACGCTGCAGTGCCGTATGTTTCTACTATATTTCAAAGAGAGTGCATCGTAAGGCTTTCGAAAGATTGTTTTAAGAAACGTTATAGCTTTGAATGGAGAATATCTTCAAATAGATCTTCCTCACCCTCTCAAATATGGCAGAGGTCAATTCGATTAAATTGATAAAAACGCTTTTATTTATTAAATTAAAATACTCTGAAAAAAGCTATTTTTAGCTCGGTTAGAAATGTATCGATCGAGCTTTCGAAATAGAATATTGAATAGTTTAGCTTATTGCATAGAGTTTATCGAGATAACATTATCTTGAAGCGACTGCTGAAATAATGTTATTTTGACGATGAAATAGAATTATTTTGAATTGACAGTTAAATTGAAATGTACTATATCAAACTTTGAAATATTATCACACTACACTATCCTACTCATTTGATTTTTCAATGCATTCGAGACAGTAAAAAAGTAACGTCAGGATGTTACGAGTCAAAACGAGATTTTATTGGCTCACGGGAATATCCGTTAAATGTTGCTAAATTCAAAAATTATTTTTTCACATGAAGAGAAATCAATGAGAATATTTATTAAACGTGCAGATAGTTATGAATAAATGTTTACATAGCATGATTAATAAATTATTTGAAGTGAAATTATTCGCTACCTCTCGCTATCAGGAAAACGGGAGTAAAATAACACGCCAAACGTGAAAGGGAATGTACCGCGTGATACTGTTTGCAGCCAATCCCCGGCCGATGATTAAGGGGCGAGAGAGCATGGTTCGCCGGTTACCGCGCCTTTTTGCCCTCGCGGTCGATTCCATGCGCGATGCAAGTTCGACAGAGAGCATACACCCGAACAGAGATAAGCTCGATGTCCCGGATTGCGTGCCCTTATTGTCGCGGCCTTCAAAACTCTAGTGATGTATACAAATACCTAACTCCTTTTTTTTTAAGCATTTATTCATTTACTTTTTTTAACGGTATGTATAAACGTTGCAACATATCTTTTATGGCTAAATTTCATTGATATAAAATATCCACTTAATCTTACCTGTAACTTGCTGCAACTCCGAAGACGAAGCTGAACCGATTGAAGAACTCCAGAAAAACTCAAACACAAAAACCAACACAAACACAAACACAAAGGACCTTCAACGTCCATCTGATATCGCGAAGTACTTCCCGTGAACTGGACCCGGTGCTGGCCGAATCGAGAAAAAGCACGTGGGCTTGCTCTCACTACTTTTATAGGTCGGATGACGATCGGAGCTTCCTCTGCCGGCGAGTCTCACATGATGAGGTGATCGTTGACATAAGGGCCGCCTGGCGGTTAGCCCGACATGATGAGGCGACGAATTTATCGCAACAAAAGCATTTGGGTTAAGGGCCTTTACACGCACTTGCGATAACGAGTGGGAATAAGGAAATAAGGGGGGGGATAAAGAAAGAAGAGGAATAAGGGCCCCTGCACGCTAAAAACTTAAGTTCAGGGAAATAAGAAGGAATAAGAAAATTCATTGAAAGTATATCTATATATACGAGGAACAACGTAGAATAAGAGGGAATAAGACATAAGAAATAAGAAATAAGGGACTTATTCCCTCTTATTTCTCGTTGTTCCTCGTATATATAGATATACTATCAATGAATTTTCTTATTCCTTCTTATTTCCCTGAACTTTAAGTTCCCTGAACTTAAGTTTTAGCATGCGGGGGCCCTAACCGCAGGCATAAGGCCTCAGACACGAAGAAAGGAATGGGAATGAGGAATAATTGAGAATAAAAAAATGAACAATTGAGAATAAGGCAGGAATAACTGAGAACAAAAAAGGAATAAAGAATAACTTTACTTATTTCTGTTGAGGCCTTAGAAAATAAGGGCCCTGACACGAAAAAATGAGAATAAGAATAAGAATAAGGCGGTAACTATAGATATATTTGCTGTGTTCACTTTATTCCTTATTCTTATTCCCATTTTGCGTGTCAGGGTTTTAAGACTTCTTATTCCCGCTATTATTCCTCTTATTTCCTTATTCCTCCTTATTTCCTTATTTCCACTCCTTATCGCAAGTGAGTGTAAAGGACCTAGGAGGAATAACAGCGGGAATAAGAAGTCTTAGGGCCCTGACACACAAAATGGGAATAAGAATAAGGAATAAAATTATCTCAGCTTATATATCTATAGTTACCACCTTATTCTTATTCTTATTCTCATTTTTCGTGTCAGGGCCCTTATTTTCTTAGGCCTCAACAGTAATAAAAAAAAGTTGTTCTTTATTCCTTTCTTGCTCTCAATTATTCCTGTCTTATTCTCAATTGTTCCTTTTTTTATTCTCAATTATTCCTCATTCCCATTCTTTTCTTCGTGTCTGCGGCTTTATTCCCGCTGTTATTCCTCCTGTTTCTTTATTCTCCGCTCATTTCCTATTCCCAGTCCTTATCGCAAGTGAGTGTAATGGCTCTTGCACGTAAAAAAGAATGGAAAGGAATGGAAGCATATCGAGGAATACGGAGGAATGCGAAGGAATGTGTGCACTCGATGTTCCTTCGTATTCCTCCGCAATTCCTCAATATGCTTCCATTCCTTTGTACGTGCAAGGGCCCTAAAGGCCCTAGAAGGAATAACAGCGGGAATAAGAAGTCTTAGGGCCCTGACACTCAAAATGGGAATACGAATAAGGAATAAAATTATCTCAGCTTATATATCTATAGTTACCGTCTTATTCTTATTCTTATTCTCATTTTTCGTGTCAGGGCCCTTATTTTCTTAGGCCTCAACAGTAATAAAAAAAAGTTATTCTTTATTCCTTTCTTGCTCTCAATTATTCCTGTCTTATTCTCAATTTTTCTGTTTTTTATTCTCAATTATTCCTCATTCCCATTCCTTTCTTCGTGTCTGAGGCTTTATTCCCGCTGTTATTCCTCCAGTTTCTTTATTCCCCCTTATTTCCTATTCCCACTCCTTATCGCAAGTGAGAGTAAAGGCCCTAGGAGGAATAACAGCGGGAATAAGAAGTCTTAGGGCCCTGACACGCAAAATGGGAATAAGAATAAGGAATAAAATTATCTCAGCTTCTATATCTATAGTTACCGCCTTATTCTAATTCTTATTCTCATTTTTCGTGTCAGGGCCCTTATTTTCTTAGGCCTCAACAGTAATAAAAAAAAGTTATTCTTTATTCCTTTCTTGCTCTCAATTATTCCTGTCTTATTCTCAATTTTTCCGTTTTTTTTCTCAATTATTCCTCATTCCCATTCCTTTCTTCGTGTCTGAGGCTTTATTCCCACTGTTATTCCTCCAGTTTCTTTATTCCCCCCTTATTTCCTATTTCCACTCCTTATCGCAAGTGAGTGTAAAGTCCCTAGGAGGAATAACAGCGGGAATAAGAAGTCTTAGGGCACTGACACGCAAAATGGGAATAAGAATAAGGAATAAAATTCTCTCAGTTAATAAATCTATAGTTACCTCCTTATTCTTATTCTTATTCTCATTTTTCGTGTCAGGGCCCTTATTTTCTTAGGCCTCAACGGTAATAAAAAGAAGTTGTTCTTTATTCCTTTGTTGCTCTCTATTATTCCTGTCTTATTCTCAATTTTTCCTTTTTTATTCTCAATTATTCCTCATTCCCATTCCTTTCTTCGTGTCTGAGACTTTATTCCCGCTGTCATTCCTCTTATTTCTTCAGAGCCCCCGCACGCTAAAAACTTAAGTTCTGAGAAATAAGAAGGAATAAGAAAATTCATTGTTAGTATATCTATATATACGAGGAACAACGAGAAATAGGAGGGAATAAGTCCCTTATTTCTTATTTCTTGTCTTATTCCTTCTTATTCCCTCTTATTCCCTCTTATTCTAGTATATATAGATATACTATCAATGAATTTTCTTATTCTGTCTTATTTCCCTGAACTTAAGTTTTTAGCGTGCGGGGGCCCTTATTCCCCCTTTATTTCCTTATTCCCATTCCTTATCGCAAGTGCGTGAAAAGGCCCTTGACCCAAATGTTTTTGTTGCGATAAATTCGTCGCCTCATCATGTCGGGCTAACCGCCAGGCGGCCCTTATGTCAACGATCACCTCATCATGTGAGACTCGCCGGCAGAGGAAGCTCCGATCGTCATCCGACCTATAAAAGTAGTGAGAGCAAGCCCACGTGCTTTTTCTCGATTCGGCCAGCACCGGGCCCAGTTCACGGGAAGTACTTCGCGATATCAGATGGACGTTGAAGGTCCTTTGTGTTTGTGTTTGTTTTTGTGTTTGTGTTTGTGTTTGTTTTTGTGTTTGTGTTTGTTTTTGTTTTTGTGTTTGTGTTGTTTTTCTGGAGTTCTTCAATCGGTTCAGCTTCCTCTTCGGAGTTGCAATAGGTTACAGGTAAGATTAAGTGGATATTTCATATCAATAAAATCAGTGGAATAGTATATCTCCTTTGTCAATAATGTTTGTCTGCAAACTTCGTACTTTCAATGAATATTAAATATAATCTTTTTAAAGATAAGAATTTTAGAAATTTAAATAAATGCAGTTTGAGTGAAAAGTACTTGAACGATTTTCGCTTTTAAATTAATTATTAGTTTAAAATCAGTAGTACATTTTTTTCAATTCTTTAAAAGCTACCGCATATTAACGAAAAAATGTTTAAATTGGGGCTCGCTAAATAAAGCGCTTCTATAATTTCAAAAAATATAAAATAAAAAAAAAACAGTACGAATTGATAAGAAAAATATTTTGGAATTAATGTACGGTAGTATAGTATAAGTCACACGCAAAAAGTTTAGACTGTCGGTACGCAGTGTTATTCGATTGGTCATTGAAAAACAGCGAAGCAACTCGTAATTGACTAAAAAACTGAGAGCCAAACACGCAGCCAAACAGAAAAATTTTTCAGTGGGAAGCCCGAATCCTACGTCGACACTTTCCAATATTCTCCCAACATGCCCCCCCCCCCTTTCTTCCAGCGATCGACAATGATCTCTCCGGCAAATGGAATTTAGCCATCAATGGAAGCTCCGCACTCACGCTTCTTTGCATTCAACTCGCTTATATCTAAATTTCGCATTTCTATTTCGCATTCCTCTCTCGGGCGGGCTTTTTCACGTCGGCGTCTGAAAAGAAATTAAGGTGCGGGAGGGGCGGCTTGGAGTGGCAAAAAAAGGGTAAACGAAATTTTCACGTCAAAGGCGAAAACAACGGTTGCATTATTGGCGCGGCGCCTTTTCGGCCGGAAAGAGAGGGGGAATCGCGAATCGGACGAGTGCCGTTTTGCATTTTAAATGGAACACACGTACGCGACCGCGAGCGTGTGCGCGCTACTCGGCAAAGCGTGGAATGGAGTATCGGGAACGAGAATTGAAGCAGAGAAAGGAGTGCAATCCGCCTGTATAAAACGGGAAAATAAGTAAGTATAAATGCAATTTGTATCAGATTATTGATACTTTTTTCTTCCTCTCTATCTTCGAAAACGAATTTGTGCTCCTTTTTTCTCAATTGTCTGCTACCACTCTTCGGCGACTGAAAAATTATTGTTGGAACGTAATAGCCACAAGATTTTAATAGTATTAGTTGTTCGATTTTCCTAATTAAAGATTGAAAAGATGAACGTTTTTCGCCATTTGTTTTATGTACCGTGAAGGGATGATTTTAGTGATAACGTAAAATATCAAAGAGAATTAAAATGAGAAATTTGTTATTTGTCAATATTAATAAGATAAAATTATTCTACTTTTGAAAATCTATATAATCTATTATTAAAAATTGTATTATATCAACTGAAATAACTTAACAGCTAAGTCCTTTACCTGGAACAAAAAGAAATATTTTTTTTTCAATATTTAATCAACGAAAAATATGTAAAGCATATCTTAATCTCGTGAACAGTTTCTATAAAAAAAATAATAAAATACATGTTTTTCTCTACCACTCGAGTCATATGCAAAATAATACCCTTGAAAGCTCGCAATAATCAATTATTTTGTTATCAAAAATTTTCCCTTCTACTTCGTCAAAGAAAAGGAAATAACTCGAGTCTGCGCCTGTAAAAAAAATAATAATAACCATCCAATCCATCCCTTTTTACTTTTTTATCTTCGAAAGCTGTCTCTTCCCTTTTTTGTCAGAGAAAAAACTAAATTCGATGGACGCGAGGGAGTGATATAAAAGGAGAAATGGACAATTGAAAGAGAAAGAGGGAGATGCATAGAGAGCGTAGTCAACGAAGTTGCGAATTGATCGATTGAGCGACGAAGAAAGTTGCCGGCGTCGTCTTTCGGCTAATCTATATTTCCTCCTCTCCCCTTAATTTGCTTTTCCCACATCGTTTTTCGCCTTGTAAACGCGATTTTCGAGGGCATCGACGTCGTCGGCTGCAGCCGTTATATACAGCGCGTAATTACCCCACGGTGAACTTGCGAAATTGCCTTTCGCAGGGGGAAGCGAGCGAGCTAGAGCGAGATGAGTTGAAAATATGTAGAGGCACGAAAAAGTCATTATAAAAAGTACTTATTGAAATGGCGAAGCACAGTCACTTAAATTCCTTAAATATATTTAAGGGAAAATTCTATAACAAATGTCCTATACATTTATAAAAATATCTGATTACAAAAAGACGACGATTGATATACAATTAAATGAAAGTAATTTTAATTCAGAATTATTAAATTAAATTAATTAATAAACAAAGGAATAACGGGATAATAAAATATTCTATATGTACCGTAATAAAATATTATAAAATGTAATAAAATATTATACCGTTAATTCTGTCAGGAATACGGGATTACTCATATTAATATATCTGCAAGTATATAAATAAGCATTAAAAAATGAATAACAACAAAACGTATGTATAAGCGACGCTAAATAAGATTATCATAAAAAATTTTGCTACAATACAAGGTAACCAGTATTGATCAAAGTTACAATTAATTCCACAAAAAATATTTCTATAATTAAATAAGAATGAGTGTACTATAACAATATATACCCGTACGCGAAATTTTATACGCCTTTACGCCAGGTTGAAGCATATCCCTTTGGCTCGACGAGCAAAGCCGAGATGCGAGAGAGAAAAAAGGGGAGAAACGAGCTGAAAGGAGATCTGCCACTCTGCGCAGCGGCGCAGCAGTGGTACGACTCAAAGTTCCGTCGGACGCTCCTCCGGCTCATTACAAAAATCTTTTTTTTTTTTTCACCACACGGCTGACTCGATTCCTCGCTGCACGCCGGGCTATATTTCACCAGGGCGAAAAAAGCGTCGCACAAACGAATGCATAATTCACGGACATTTCTCTTTTTCTCTGTTACTCATTTTTCACGGGCAGCGAGACAAAAAGGGGTATCACAAAAATACAGAGACAAGTCGGAGGATGGGATAGGATAAGACTGGGAAACGTAACACAGCGCGCGAAAGGAATGACGATAAACTTAATGAGAAGTCCGCGATCAAGCACGTAACTTCGATTTTTTCGTGTTAAGGCGGTTCTCATCCCTATTTTTTCTGCTTTTTTTAATCGAATTCGTCAGTTTGCAGTTGCTCGCGTCTAACTCGCTTTGTCGGCTTGCTACAATTCATGGCGAATGCTTGGCGAATTTAGTGGCACAACCATGTGAATAACTGCCCCACGATGTCCCATAAGTTTACGGCGATTTATCACTTTCCTACGTTTCAGGAGCAATATATCGAAAAATAAATGCGAATTCTTAAAAAAGTATCTTCACACCTTCTACACTGAAAAAAACGTTCAGTCTTCCTCGTTAAACTGTGTAACACACAGCTCTCATAATATATTTATTGTCTAATTAACCCAAGGTGTTAGTTTTGTGTTTCTCGTACCCCTCCGGCTCCCTGCACTCACAATAAATTATTTCAACGATTACTATCTTTCCGGGGTAATCGTAAAAAGCATTACAATTTTTAAACTAAGTAAATGCGTTGGAATATTCAGTTTGATTATCCCTTTTCCTTTTTTTTTTCATTATTATTGAACATAAAATAAGCTGCTATAAAAAATTTGTCTTTTAATTTTATGGCGTTGGTAACCTAATTTTTTAAAATTACGATGTTTCCAATAATAGTGTAAATATTTGTTTGCTTTTGCATTGAATAATAAAATGAAGCAAATGTGAACTTGTTTAATGTTTATTATTATTATTATTTTTTTTTTTTTCAAAATTTAGATGATATAAACTCTGCAGTTAATGTAGTATTTTCGGGTAGCATTTATAGAAGCAGCGAGCTATTAAAACTTTCAAATAATAATTTCGGAGTGTGTTCTTGTTCATCACTGGACTAGTTTCCATTATTTCGTGTTTATTATATGCTTAATGCCATCAACATTGTGCTACTTTATTTTATCACTAAGCTTGTGCTAACGCAGCCAGTTAAGAAATTGTCTGAAAATTGAATGTACAGATTTTATGATTTAAAATTAAAAATTATATAATTTATTTAATATAAAGGAATAGAGGCGTATGGGTGGCTCGGTAATTCGGTGGTTCGAGTTCAAGTCCCGGTCTGTGCCGATTGATAAAAGCACCTCTGTAAAAGTTTCTATGTACTTTGTTTAAAACGTTAAATAAATGTAAAATAAAATAAAATAAAGGGAGTCTAAGACTATTGTCGCCGTAAATAAAAGTATATTTAACTTGTAACAAATGCGAAATAAGTTGTATTTGTCGAAAACAACAAACATGAGCGTTCGCGAGAAATAGCTCCGGGAGGCCGGTGGCTAATCAATTGCATCGAAGGGTAAATTGCGATCGGCCAAAATCCTCGCGGCACCTCTCGGGATCAGGGGACGAGGAGTCGACCGCAGTCGAACCTACTGAAAGCCACCGACTGACATTCGAACTCTCCCCTCGGGGGGGAAGGTTCCGAAGAAACCGGGGACCTCAATTGTAAAACGATTCTCGGGTTCACCTAATTGCGGATTTTGTTGCATCCGCAGATATGAAGAATCGGTGGAAGAAATGTAGATAGCAACAGCTTTCGAGTAAAAAATTAAACGAATTTGATGAAAGTCGTGATTTTTCAAAGACGTTTTTCAAAAGTTGATTCTACTGTCGATTGTGTCGATATATATATAATTGAATGCTTTAATAGCAATTTTTAAATACTTTATACATTTAGAGAATGAATTGTTTAAAGTATTTTTAAATATATAGACACAGTGAATATACGGCGAGTCTCATTAGTCAAAGCTATAGTAAAACAAAGCAGACGATTCATTTCGCAAGAGCTTCTCTAATTCGAGCAGCGCCACCGTAGAAAATTGAACTCCATCATCTTACGAGGGGGTGCATAAAAAATTCAGCACTACCGTCTCGTGCGCGCGACCCCACCGTGGACTTACACTAGGCCGGCGCTTGGCGCACACGGAAGCGACTGACTATAGGTAAGGCCGTGAATAAAAAAAGGCGCGTAGCCTTGGCGAAGCGGGCCGTGTATCGACTGCAGGTGGCCGGCGATACTTTATATGTATGCGGGCAGCCTTTTCCCCGGCTAACGACACGCCGCGAGCCGATTGAAGGTCACGGTCCATGAAATGTACCGGCGACCTTAGTCACTTCGCGATTTTCTTCTTCTCTGTTTTTTTTTTTCTTTAATGGCAGGCGTTGATGAACTTTAATGAGGTCAAAATTTTTTTTCTTGCCTATTTGCGGTTCTCGACGAGCTTTGCGTGCTCGTCTAATTCGAGCACCGTCGCTGTGGCGTGCTGCTGCTGGTGTTGATGTTTCAGCGCTTGCCTTGCTTTTAAAATGTGTGATGCGGAATTACGTTGAGTTTGGGTGCGATGGAAAATATTTGTAAACAATTTGCTTTATTTTTCTAGGGCAAAAGCACAGTAAACGAAAATAATATTAGGGGTTAGAAATAATAAGGGATGCTTTTCTCTTCGTAACGTCTTTATAACGAATCAGAAAACAATTACATTATTATCTTTAAAAAAACAATGATGACTTTTATATGAATAGTACACTTAACTAATGTGCAAAAAAAGTGATTCTCGCATGACTCAGATTGAAAAATTCCAGATTTACGCATACATCAAAATGCGAAAATATAATGCTTTACGCAATGAGGAAATATTAAAAATCATACTTTTCTGTTAGGCTATTATTTGCACAAACTAAATCATGAAATTCTTTAGTATTAGTATACGTAAATTAATATTAATATTGTGTCGTAAATTAAAATATTTTAATATCGAAAATCGAGTCACTTATTGCCACTCGGTTTATAAATTAAAAAGTTAAAATTTATTCAGCGAATTCGAAAGAGCGTAAAGCTTTTATAACTAGGACAGGCCTTCCGTTCTTATAAATAGCAAAAAGCTTCCTTTGGCGTCTCGGCATTAAAAATGAAAATGGGGGCGAAGCGACAAGGAGCGAAATCATTCGAAATTATGAAAAGGCCTATTGTTAGAGGCGAGGGGGAACAATCGGCTCCTGATAATCGACCGGACACGCCGGACGGCCTCGCCAGTAGATCAAGCCGGTGCTTGGTCAGCCGGCGGGAGATCGCGCGGCCCGCCTGCACGCGATTGCCCTGCTTCCTTGCCTCTCCCTTTCCTTTATCCCGTCTAATCGGACGCGAATTCCCTCTCCCTCGTTAATTGTAGGGACCGACGGGTCGCCAGGGGCGGAGAAAGGGTTGCCGAGAGACTACGGCCTGCAGGTTTTCGCATTTGTCACGGGCGTCGTATCAGCGGCCCTCAAAGGAATTGTTACGATGAATTCATATAGCGCATACAACTAAGTAAAAATCATTCGGAAAGTGATCACACTTTAATGCCATACCGCAATTTATATTTTCTTTTTAATTGTTTAACCGGTATAAAGGGCAGAGCATTTCTGATTTCTCTGACTTTTCTCTCACAATGTTGAGTAAAAAATTGACGATAGACTTTACAACTTGCATTTTACCGTATAAGCAAGTACCGGGAGCTTGCGATGAGAATTTATGTATAATACAGTGTACAACACCGTAACGGAGGGTAACGACTTCATTATAATGGTCGCAATTAAAGTTACGTTCTTGATCTTGCTTCGAATAAAATAATTGATGCCTCGCCGGTATTACGAATGGCTGTATAAGATAAAATTGTACGTAAGTTCAGAAGGTAAAAGAGCGATTGCTGATTCGACGAAGGAATCCAGGGAAGATCGTAAACAAAACTGACGGAGGTCATATTTGTATTCCAGTTAAAAACGTTGTGAAGATTACTCTATTGATTCAATGCGCATTAAAGATATTTAAATTTTAAAAAAATATATCGAACAAGGTCTCATTTTAACAGCTATCAATTGGGGCAATGCCGTGGCTCACTTATGTTTATAAAAATACAGTGACTATTGACTCCCTGAGGTCGCGCCGGCTAAAAGTAAGTTAAATGCTAAATGCACAAGGTGAAGCTAATAACGGCGAATACTGTGTAAAAAGAGAAGCGCTCCAGCTCCAATCGCAAGGATTATCGTAAAATTTCCCGAGGGTCGTATCGGCTCAATATAAATATTCAGACAGAAGCGGCGCTTAACTTTCGTATATAAATAAACCGCAGAAGGAAAAGAAATAATGTGCAGTCGTCACGAAAGGTGCCGGGCAAGGCCGGTGTCGCCGTTACGAGCTCTTGGAAACGACCGTCGATGGCTTTTCCGAACGGCACCGAAGATTAATATTTTTCCGTGTGACATACGCGCCGCGCGATAAACCCTGTCTAACCCGAATCGACGATTAAGGGAAGGGAAAAGCGGGCTCTTATTGGTATCCGGGCGAAGCGCCACGAAAACTAGACGAGGCAGACGAGTGGCGGATTCTGCGATTAGGGTGCGCTTTTACGTAAATAACGGAAAAATCGCAGGCTCGAGCATCGGCCGGGAGCGTGGCAAGGGTGGAGGGGCGGGGGGGGGGGGAGGGGGGAATACTTAGCCTCGATTTTCCCTCGAATACACGCGCGCGCGGAAATCGATAAGCCAGTGGCACAAGAGCCAAGGTCACGCGTCGCGGCCCAGCCGCGTTAAGACTGGATTTTGAGTCGCAAAATATTGCACGCAAGCAGCGGATTCGAGCCGGTCCACTTAACCTATCTACATCGAGCTTCTTCCTTTCATAGGGTCTTAAATATTCCTTGAAGAAGCCATAAACCTGACAAACGTGTGTTTCGTCAATTTTTTGTTTGATGCTTTGCAGATATCTCTCTTTTTTTTTTAAGAAAAAAGGTGCTTTACTTTTATACCGACAATGATTTTCATAACGAGCAAAGTGTTTAAATTCAGGATTACGCCAGTTATAAATTAAAAAAGTATAGCTTTATTCGAAAAAGTGAAATGTACTAATTTTCGTTAGAAGCGAAAAGTTGAAACTTCTAATACTTTTCGTGGCATTGGTTTGTTCGACGTATTCAACTTGTCAATAGCTCGTCCCTTTTTCCGTACAATTATTCTGAAAATGTTGGCGCGTGCTTTTGTTTTTCAAGGGATCGCAAGAATGTATGCGCCGCATCGACATTTACTCGATAATTTGAATGCTGATAATACATATCTATTTAAAGCAATGCATTTACTTTAGACTTTAGTCAGTAAATATTTTGCAAATCCATGTCAAAACAAGATCGAAGTTGTAATTACAAACTGTATGCGTGACGAGTATCCAGGCGAATAGAATATTTTATTTATTTAATTTATTTGATAATAAAGTTATTGAATTATTTCAATATTTTTATATAAAATTTGTAATTAACCCAACCACTCATCTTTGCAATTATTCATAAGCTGTAGTCAAACTTTAATATAACAAAATATTGGACAACTTTTATTCTTTTATTAACCAATGCAAGTTTGTAATGAAATGTTTGTCTCATTTAGGTAACTTTTTTTTTTGTTTCGCACGAAATAATCGTTTGAAAGCAATTCGTAATTAATTACTGTTTCAGTTGCTTTTTCTGTATGGATAATTAGATTATTTGCTAAAATAGTGACAGCGCGATTTAGTGAACAAATTTGAATACTACACGTTGGTGGCGAATTAATATTTATAGTAGTCAATAATCGCCATTACAGGGTAGCAAAAAATTCTTTGTGTCAATCATTTCTGTTGCTGCTCTAACCAAATATTTTTGTACGTGTTTCAATCGAAATGAAACAGAAAAAATAACAAAAATAAATATAAATAAACAAATGTAAAACATCATCATTACCATGACCGCTAATTAATCCATTATAAACGATGCCTCGATTCAACTATCTGTACCATAAATTATACTCACCTTAAAAAATTTTCGCTTTATTAGATTATCTTACCTAACAATGTCTACTTATTTTCTATCTTCGCGCTGGTGAACAAAATAATAGTCGAACTGGCGTGAATTCAAGTGCAAAGCGAACTAGAACAAACGTTGTGACGCGCTCACGACGTCGATAAACAAACGTTCGCTTTCGCGCGCGCAACATCCAGACTTAATAATGCCCGGCTCTTATTTACCGTCCCGCCAATGACCGGAGGGCTTAAAAACGAGGAGAAGCGTCAGTGGTAACGAGGAAACCGCAGGGCAAATGGGGACAGGCGGGCGCCGGCGGATTACTCCGTTTTATTCCAACGCGAGTGAAGCCTTTCGTGCTCGGCGAGCCAGCTGAAAAATTTCCAAGCTGGACGGTCTAAATTGTATCCTTCATTCTGGATATAAATAATTTATTTTTATTTTTAAATGGGATTACTTTAAGAATGGCCTTTTCCATTCCTTTTATGAATTTTACATTGTTTATTCTTTATTTACTTGATTAATAAAGAAATATAAAAATTTAATTATATTTACTATTTACTAATTTTTTGTATAAAGGAGTACAAAGTGTAATAGTACAGAATGTACAATGAATCAGCGCTATGTAATGGTCCATCGCGTGATTTAAGGTGATTCGAGCGCGGTATTGCCAAAAGTTTCTCTCGAGTTACGCTTGTAGCGTCCACAGACGGCATCTTTCAAGAGAAAACTTTTGGGTAGGACCGTACACACCGATTGAACGCACACTTTTGTGATGTTTGTACGCGTACACGTGCACAAGCGTATAATATGCACGTACATGCCCCTTCTTCCTTTCTCTCCCCCCACCATTCACTTCTTTTGTATGTCGCGGAATCGAGAATACCAAGACAAACTCGAACTTTGTATCATGATATTCCAGAAATTTTTCGAGCAAAAGTTTTTATTACAATTTTTTATATTTCCTTATATTACTAACGATGTGATGTTAGTTTTTTGTAACAAACGTACACAAGGTTTTGCTTTCTACAGCACCTTCCTCCATAAAATACTGTTAAACGAACCAACAAAAGCTCATATTTCTATTTTTTATTCGGGCAAATTGACTGAAATTTTAACGGTACATAGATAATGATGTAAAACTGTTCAATTTTTAAAAAGATCATTTCAAGCTGCTTGAATGTCGCATGTGTTTAATACATATTTGTGACTTATATAATAAAATCTAACGTTAATACTTTTGCTAAGTTACAGAAAATGGAAAGTAGTAAATTACCATTAGATGAATAAGAAATAAGAAATCTTTAGGAGAAAACTGTGCAAAAAATGGTGAAATTTCTAAAAAATCTATCGCAAAAGAGAATCATTATTTTTAATGTTAGTAGAATATAAAAATTTAAGATTAATGGAATATGAAAATCTTTTCGAAATGGTGAGTGTGACATAAATTAGTGGAACAGAATTAGTAGACTGTAAGGCCTACCGACTTTCACCCACTATTGAAACTGTAGTCATCAATAGACTCAAGGTCTAGAAAATGAAAGAAAGAAGCCTACTCGAGAAAAAAGCCATTGTTAATTCTCGGCACACTTTCGTAAAAAGTCCGCTGTTTTTATCAAACGTTTAATCAATCTGCGTATATCAAACAAATAGATTAAAAAAAATAATTAAAACTTCCCTTCATCTCTATTTCAAATAAATGAAAAAGTTTAAAAAAAGTGCAATTAGAGAAATTGTTAAAATATTTTATCGTCAAAATGCCGAAGGGCTCAATCGAATGAAAACGTTCCTATCGAAAATTGGAAGCTGTAAAGAAATTTTTGATAAAGTTGATTGAGCTTTTATTTAGAAATACGATAAAATAAACAACCCTCATGACTTAATGATTGATTTCTTCCTCCATAAGATATAATTTGGATTACAATTCAATCGTTCAAATATCAATCTATCCCAGAATCAATTCTCAAGAAACATCCCTCCAAAAATTATACGTTAAAGGCCAATTTTTCGCCTAACTGTTTTGCCTATTCCCCTGCACAATTGTACCTGTGTCTGCTCTGCATAAATAAAAAAAAAGACAAAAAAAAAAGATTAAGTATATATGTGCGAGAGAAGAGCTCAAGGGACCTCGAGTCATCGGCCGGTGCGGGGGCGCCATGCACGGGCGACGCTCGTAGGTGGGCACCGCGCTGCTGCACCTGAGCGGAAGGTGAGCCGGCCACCCGACGAAATCGATGAGGGGAACCTGCGCGAGCGCGCGAGACCTAACCTTCGCGCGGCATTTTATCGAGCCGAGGGAGAAGGGAGGGGGAGCTGCAGGAGCGACGGAAAAGAGGCGGCGAGATTGCACGCGGCCTCGCTGCCTCATTATGCGCGGACCTCCGAAATACTCAACTTTTTTTTTCTCTCATTCGTCCGACCCGACGAAGTTCTCTGCGACGAGCCGCGGTAGGACGTGCTTTTTTACCGATCGAGGAACGGCTGCGGTCGGAATTTTAGCGATGACGTGCGGCCTGCCTTCCGAGGGTTGTCTTGTTTTGAATTATTTGGGCAGTTCGTCGTACGGGAGGCTCGTGGCTTATCGCCAAACGTTGCAGATTTTTCTTTTTACGTTAGTACTGCAGAGAGGATTGGACAAATTTTAGCAGAATTAACGCGAACAAATATTGTTGTGATTTTTTGTTTTATAAAAGCAAAATTTGCTGAAAATTTCAGTAAAAAAAAAAAATGGAAAAATGTGTTAATTAACATGACCATGACAATACTCATTTTCAATACATCGAAACGTCATGCAAGAACTAATATTGAAAGTACAGAAGACCAAAATGCGCTGCCGTAATAAAAACGGAAAATTAAAGCTCGTAATTGCGTTTATTACATAAAAATACGAACAACGCAGGGCGCGATAAAATTGCGAATGAGTAAAGGATTTAAAAATACATAAAATTGCATAAGTATTCTATGCACGTAGGAAAAAAATATTCAACTTTAATATCTACTGACGTAGGAGTATAAGATAAATTAATACTTAGAGTCGCAAGACACAAAATAAATAGTTATTTTTGATGGAGCGACGTACATCAGCTGTAATAATTATTAGAAAAAAAAAGAAATATCACCTGTACAGAGAATGTAATTTTCGAGCAATGTAATAAAGAGACATTGAACCACGCGTCCGAATCAATAAAACATCCAGCGTGCCGACTACTGACTTGCCTTTTTTTGTTTACACGAGTCTTGCACAAAACGAAGAAAAGAAAATAAGGCATAAAAGCAGCGAGTAAATTTGAAAGGTCCTCCGAGCGTCGTCGGCGAGCTTCCGAAGGAAGTATAAAAAAAAAATGTGAGGTGCAAGGGACATTAGTCGAGCATCGGTCAGGCTCACCTTAGTGCGTCTCAGTGCCGGGCGACCGGTGCGTCGTCGCGGTGTGTTTGCTCCGTCTCTGTCGGGTCCGCGTGCTGGCGCCCGTCTAACCTTGCGTGCGCTCTCCTTCCTGCCCCCCTGGCGGCTCGCTCCCTCTCGCCGTCTCTGTCGCGCGCGCGCGATACGTACTAGGCTTGGAGGAGCGTCGCGACCGCTCTTCGTCCGCCGTCGGCTTCTGGAGCGCCGCGCGGGCCCGGATCTCGGCGTGCGAGAGCGAGGAGCTTCCGCAGGGGACGCTTGACTCTCCTTTCTATCTGCCTGTCTCTTTATCTCTCTGACTTTGTCTCTCTTTCGCCGTGGACGCTGCTCTGGGCTGCCTGGACGGGCCAGGTGGTCTCGTGGCAGGCGCTCGTTGACTGAGTGAACCCGAGTTCAGACTGAGCGCCCTCGACGCCGCCGCCGCGTGAGGGGGCGATCGATCCGGGGGTTGCGCGCGCAACGCGACCGAGAGGGCGGGGCGTTGCGCCGCGCGCCCCCCCGCAAGACGCGGCCGACTCGTGTGCGCCGTAATCCTAACTATCTTGCGCGTGCCGCCGAGTACACCGGGCTCACCGCGAGGCGCAGCGCGCGGCGGGCCTCTCGGTCTCTGATGCTGTACCTCTTTCTTGCTTAATTAACGCTCATTATTTAGCCTAAGCTAAATTTGACATTTTATTCCTTTTACTTTTGCTCGGCGATCGTTTCAATGTTGAGCTGCTTGTCGAGATTGCGTTTCGCTTGGCGCGAGGATAATGTATATGTCAAAATTTTGACAGTCATTGTAAGTTTTATTTGAAGATTCATTAAAACTGTAAAAGTTGATTACGATAGTAATCGATCGAAAGGTAAGAATTTAATTTGATTACACTCTTAAGTTTTTAAGCGAGTCAAATTTAACTCTGACTTAAAGTCGAATTGCATTTTCTTTGTTTAGAGTGAAACGTCACTCGACGGATAAGTGACATTTCACTGTAAGGGCGATTGAAAGGTTAAATCAAAAATGAATCTAAAGTTCCCTCTACATAGAGTGAACGCTCACTCTATTTTTAGGAAATTTTGCCGGTAGAGTGAATGCACTCGATATTTGCTGGGGGTGAACTTGTCACGCTCACTTTAAATTGAAACCACTCTTACGGTTTCACTCGAATCATTGTAGTAAAATAATTTACTCGAAAATCACCGAGTGAAAAAAATTCACTCTAAAATTTAGACCTCACTCTTAATTTAAATCTAACAGAGTGAAAACCAAAATTTTTCTCGATCACTTTTTTTTAGAGTGAACAGATCTCTAAACATTTAAGCGTGTAGCCAACAGTGAAACGTAAGAAGTGACTTGATCAATTAAAATTAGGCCTTTGATATTCAAACAGCTCTTTTATTTAAAAAATGAATATTTGTAAGTCAAGTTTTTTATTGTATAATTGTATAAGTCAGTTATGCTAATTAAACAGTACCAATGAAGAAATCAATTAATTTAATCAATAGCTCAAAATAAAAATAATGCCGTTTTTCAATAATCGAAGAAAAGAAAAACTGATATTCTCATTGATGATTTGTGGAAGAGATTTATATATTTTCTTTTATTCAGGTGAACTGCTTTTTTTTATATCACATTCAAGTTATCTGACTTAATGCTTGCCTTTTCCCGCGAATAGTTTATTGCCTTTATCTTGGCGGGTTTATTTTTTCCACCCTCTCGATGCCTTTCCAATACATCTCTGCTATCTTCGTTGCAGACCGTTTAGGTTGTTTCCTTGTGTGCGTTATCTCTCGCCTGAACATATTTTGTTTTCTATAATTTCATATATTATTAGTTTACCGTGTATTTTATCTCGCGTGCTTTATCTCCTTATGTCACCGCGTGCTTTTATTCTACGTTTACGGTTCGAATGCCCTTAAAAGATTAGTTCATTTTGCGAAATAATTTTTTTTTATAAAAATATTTAATCCAATAAATTAGTAATGACACTTTCAATTATATTTGCACAGAAATCATCCAGTGGTAAAACTATTCAAGAGCAGCTTCCTCAGATTCTTGGTAGAAGGAAAGAATTCATATTTAAGTGATCGCAACTTTATTGTCAAAAGTCAATGAACGCTGCAAGTTGGAACAAGTGTTTTAACCCAAACCAGTCCCTTCTTTACCTAATATACGAAGATAAATGATTTTATTAAAAGAGAAAGTTTTATAAAGAAATTAAAAATTCTCTATCCGAATTTCTCTTTTTTCAATTAAATTCCCTCGGACATGACCGAGGAGAAAAATGTTGCAAAGGTTCGCGATCAAGCTCATTCGCGCGCTTGTACCCCCAGATTTCCGTCAGTCATCGCCCCGAAACTTTTTCCACGCCCGCCCTCATCCGGGAGCGATTATCTAGTCCCGACTCGCGCATTCCCGTTTCCCTCTTTCCTCGTCAACTTCAACCTTCTACGTACTCTCTTCTCTCATTTCGATACTTTAAGGGTAGGAGCGCCAGGGGTGGAGGGGGGGTTGCCAAGCAGACTATTTTCTTCCACTCCCGATCTTCGATCCCCGAGTCTTCTTTTGCATTTCCGCCTCGACCGCGTCCTCCCTTGCGGCAGCGTGTCGCTTGTCCCTTCCCCATTTTCTGTGTATACCCCTTCCATCGGGGAACAAGGGAAAGGGAGATCCCTATACTGGCATCAACCTCCCCCACTCTCATCCTCCGTATAGCCTTTCTTTCGATGCTGGATTCTACTTCACAATTTTTTTTTTTTTTTTTTTTTAAATAAATCACCATTATTGCTGGGACTGAAATTTTATTGCAGCCAAAATATTACATTATTGATTCTTTGAATTATTAGATCAGGCACGCGCTTCGCGCGCTGAGATTCTGTTTAGGGGTTATCACATAAACAACAATATAAATGATGAAAATTAGCGACTTAATATTTCTAAAAATACGTTGTAGTAAACTATTTTATTCTCACTTTAGTGATTAAAGTAACAAAACAAAAATAAATGTCTATGTTTACATAGAAAAATTGTATTTAATCAGTATTTCATGTGACATTTTATTAAATATTTTATCCCATTATTAAAGGCAATGTATTAAACGGAAAAATAGTAGCCGTTTAATAGCTACTATAGCTTTGATTAAGCTTTAAGAAAATTAATGCCGACCTATAGTTATTTAAAATACACTCGCATAGCCGCTATACAGTTAAAGAATAAAGAAAACATAACAACTCACAATTGTGAAACAAAGCATAATTGAGATATATGCAAATGCTTTCAGTGGTATACGAAATGAATTATTCTTTCCTATACATCGTTCGAATCACGGTATTTTCATAATCAAATGGAGTATAACTGCGAATGTAAATTTTAATTTAAACACGATTTAAACGAACTTTTTTCTCAAATAAATTTTTATAGCTCCCTTTTCGTGATATCATGTGCGCTATAAGTATAAAAGAATAAGGTTGTAAATCTTGAAAAAAAAAAAAGATTATTGGAAATCACCAGTGCAAATAAGTTAAAACCACCTTTTCAGCCACGGGTCTGAAAGCTGCACGTTGTTTTTGAAGCCAAGTTTTCCATTTTCTTACCAAATCCTTATCGAGACATTTGCTTCTGGAAATGGAAGCTGCCGCGTCGAGCTGTGCATGAAAGCTTAAAAATCAAAACTTGCGCCTCGCACTTCATACTTGATCCATTGATGTTAAATCTCATGTTAAATACGCCAAAGTCGATGGGTTTGATTACAAAAAGCCTGAGAGGTTTATATCCATTCGCTTTCTATCGGCGATTTTGCATTTTCTTAAATATTTATGTTTTACATACGACTGATGTTATTTTCAAAGGAATTGAAACTTACGAGTTACTCATTGCATATGACAATATAAATAAAAGGAATGTGAATCAGGTACTAATAATAATTAGTCACAGTTTTGTCTATAGCAAATAAAATAATTCACCTGTACGTAAGATCAGTCTAATTTGAAAACAACCTCTCTATATTTGTTCAGTTTATCCCTCTGACCGGTAATGGCTATTATCACGAATGGAAGTATTAACTTTTATTTTATTCCAAGTTTTTAATATAAAATAGTCCTTTATACTATAATAAATTTAGCTCAGGTAATTGTATCCGTTAGTAATAGTTAGTAGTCACAAAAAATAAACTGCATCCCTATACACTGCTAATACGTAAGTTTGCTAATTAGCCCAATTGTCTTGAACATTTCGAATGTTTAGATAGAATATTCTGATTTTTTTTATAATGAAATTGAACCATTTCCAATAATCACTTTTTCACATTATTTTCGAAGAGCAAAGTCTTTAATCCAATCCAAAAGTGGTAAGGAAAATGTTGTCGCTACGACAGTGAGGTTTCAATGTTTAGCATAAATTTAGATGTAAAGGCACGAGGTAGCGGAGATACGAGTAAGCTCTTCCATACATCCAACATTAATTAAGCGGGAATCGGATTTAGTCGAAAGGAGACACGCTATACGCGAAAGCGCAGCCACGCGGAAAAAATATTACAGGAGGTTTAGATGGAAATCCGATTTGTGTCAGCTGGTACGAGCTCCTACGGCAATTCGACGTCTCCAATATTTATTCCAGCCAGCGATTGAATTCCTTGCTTCGATTCTGTCTCAGCAGTCCTCGCTATATGACACGAGCTCTTACACTTACGAGGACAAAATACATTCCCGATACACGCGTCTCTCTAACGGTCAACGCTTTTTCTTTTTTCATTCCGATTTTACTTAATGGAAAGCAATTAATTAAATTTACAGTGCACTAACTTTTCACGAGCTTGTTAGGAAGTTTGCTTGCTGTTTTACACCAAGATTTAAATTAAAAAAGAAAAGATCTTTATGTCGACTCGTGTTTATTTATTTAAGTCAGTAAAGGAGCTATATGTAGCTCAATACATAATACACTGAGAAAAAAGTCAAAAGTAAATTTAACTATACACCCTAGTAAACCGGAATATAGTTAATTTTACCAGAATT
>JAWWEN010003675.1:0-30729 GCA_035582955.1 Sycophila texana | reverse complement strand
AGTTTGAATTTGCGCGCTCTGTTTCGTTCCGGACTTTGCCTTCGGCTACTCCGATTTTGCTTCCCTTCGGCTATACTACTCCTGTATAATCGAACACGATGAAACATATATATATAACGCACGCGGCTACGAAGCGCCGCATGTTCTATACTTCTATGCCATACCTAAATCCTATACGCGCGGCCGCGCACACACTCCCACCATCATGCAGGTGCTCGTGTGTAAACGCGGTGCCCGCGCCCCGCCCAATCCGAGGCTGATTCCTCGGCCGCGGCCCCACGGGCGTAGTACAAACATTCCATTGAGCGGTACGTCGCCAGCCAGGCCGCCTGCAGCACCGGGATTCCTCGCGTCGCTGGATGTCGCGTGTCCCAGCATCGCCACCCGCTGACTTCTCCACTCGGGTAGGTGTCCGTCGAAACGACTATTTACGCGACGAGTGAAAAAAAATGCGTTTGGGTAACTTATACCTGCGCGTGCAACGTAGGTGTATCTCGTATTCTTGTCGCGCGTACACACTACACAGCCCAAGCGTCGTGTGGGCTTGGCTCTCGGTCTTCAAAGGCGATTAGTCTGGGAATTGAATAAAAACGTGGCGATTGGGGTGTGACTGGCGATCGCAGTGTCCCTTCGGAGGGGATTGCGCAATCGTCCCACTTTCAGGGCGAAGGCTCGGCTTTTTTTTTACTGTGTGTATACCCTACGTTTGTTTATTGGTTACTGGGTCAGCGTTTTGTGTTTACCGTAACGGACTTTTGAGCGTGGGATTTTTTTTTAATTCTTTTTTGAAGCTTAGAGTAAGGCTACTTTTTTACTTGACTTTGGCGTGTGAGTTTTTTTATTGAGGACTGTAATAAATCGTTGCTTTTCACTTTATTTTTTTCAGACGTGCGAAGTTAAACTTATGAAATGTCTATTCTAGACGACCGTGACGCCTTCAGGAATAATCCTTACTTCGATCCGGAGGAGCAGCTGAAGGGTGACTTCACTCCGTTCTACGTTGCAGTCAGTATCTGCTCCATCATATGCGCCTTTCTAATCATCATCAACGTTGCATTCTGCTTTTGCTCGCAGCACAAGGGCTATTGGAGAAATAGACATACTGGTAAATTTTGTTAATATCCTTAACGATCTCATTTGTCTCGTAAAGATGCACTTAGTCATACAGCAGTGTTGTGAGTCATGTGCTTATTGGTATTTTACTTTTTGGTCAAATACATTATTTATAATTATTTGTTGAATACATTAAATAAATGGTATGTATTTTTTGTTTAAATGAGCAAGCAATGAAATTTTTATCTAAAATGAAAAACTAATAAAGTTACTTTTCTTAGGTAACCGTTGGATCCAACCACTTTGGACTGTAACTCCACACAATAATCCACCTCTTGACCTGTCTGAATTAGAAGGTGGCATCAAAACGTACAAACAGGACACTCACGAGGTTGTACAATATCATCAAGAGGAAATAGAGCTTGGATCTCAACGACCACAACAGTATATGGAGCTGCTGAAGCGAGAGAGTGACATTTGAGTTCTCCTTACTGAAGAAAAAGTCTGTAAATTAGCCTTAACTTAGCAAGTAATCAAGAATCAAAGATGGGTCTCCACGTGTTCTGGCCAGCTTCGGCAATTTTAACGCTTTTTGTAGTCGGGGTCATCATGATCCTGATAAAATTCGGACCGCGCCTCTGTAGAACCAGGCACACTCCATTGCCAACCGATCAAGATTGGGAGGGCATGTCATACGAACACGAAGTTTCGGTATCCGTAGCTTAGCACACCTGAATCAGAAAAATCATGCCTCTTTGACACAGCACAAAAATTAACTAAATTCAAGCGCAAAGGTGTTTAAACAACACTTGAATCTCACTTTGATATTACGTATTATTAAATAAGCCTGTTATATTATGTGCATTGAGCCATTTCGTCCATTGATAGATTGTAATGTTTAACTTAGAGATTTATATTGTATAGAGAAGCTGCAAGGCATGAATTGTACATCCAGTGGATCGCGTTCCTTATTGTGAGGCGCGACTGCAACTTTTTCTCTTTTTTTTTTCTTAAAGCTAACTTTGCTTGTTTTGTACAGTCTGCAATTAATTTTTTTTAATTAAATAATCGTAATCGCACACAATCAATTAATGTACAAGTGACCTATGGCTGCCCGTGATTTTAGCTTCTGAATTATTATGATTAGAGAAATGGTTAAAATAAGTGCCTCTTTTTATACCGTCCAAGATTTTTAAGATAAGAGATGTTTAAAAGATAAAGAATTAACTTTTAAAAATTTTGTATGAACTTTTATACAACTTGCCTTCTTATTATATCTGGCATATTTGCCAGTTAAAAGATATTGTATCTCATCCAAATGATGTTTATTATAAAATAAAATTTTTATCTTACCAAACTGTATAAGGATACTTATTTTATATACCCACGCATTTGTAGAAATAATAGAGATGAAAGCGAAAATGTAGATAAATTTTCTACAAAGGAAATGATAGTAAAAAAAGCATTGTTCTTATATAATTTTAATTTTTATTGACAACATTGGATTTTCATTACATGTGTAATGGATTACACTTCATTTAATAGATACGTAGGTATTACATAATGCAATAAGTTTCATTAAAATTTAAATAATAGAAAAAAAGAAAGTGTCATATCGAAAAAACGCAAAAATTAAGAAAAATAGATGACAAAAATAATAATAACTGCTACTTAAGATCGTTTAAGAAATAAAAAGTTATATACTCTACTTAATTATTCAACTACCTCATAAGCGGCGACTGTAAAATTCAAATGGACAAATAATCGTCGGATCATTCGAATAGTTATATAAAACTCATTTTTCTTTCATTTTATTCCCGATATCGACTTGGCAGGATGATCGCTCGTCGCAATAAAAAAAAAAATTTCTCCAATGTTCAAACGCCTACGGAACAACAATTCGTGGACACCGATAAAATTACAATGAACGTCGAAAAAGTCCCGCGGAAAAAAGCGAAGAAACGCTCCCTCCGATAAAGTAATCCACACTTGCCTCAGCGCAGTGTTTTTTCGTTCACCTTCTTTTTTTTTTTTACCTTCCACATCGTACTTCGTCATTTTCGTTTGCGTACGTAACGTCGAGCAGTGGCTTCGGCAAGAATTGCTGTCTTTTTCCTTCTCTCTCTGAGTTTTCCTCTTTTTTTTTTATTTATTTATTTAATTTTTTTTCATCTGCTGCTGGAGAAACTATTAGACGGTGAGCTTCGGCGAGAAGTCGCGCCTTCCAACGTCAATTTAATTTCCTCGGTATAATATGCCTTCGCAACTCGAACGGCGCGACTTTCCTCCACGAAAGGTTCACCCTTTCTCTTCTTTTTTATCTAAGACATCGTAAGCTCTATGTTACAATGCGCGGGAGATACGAAAAATTCGAGCTTCGATTTCTTTTGTTACCTACATTGAGAGAAAAGACGCTACAAAACGCGACGCTTAAATTTGATTTTACATTAAAATTGATGCACTATAAGTTTAGTAGACGTCTAGAGATATCGAGTAGAATGGAGGGGGGTTGCAAGGGGGACGTTTGGGCCATCCATATAGAACATAGGTAAATGCTATTCCTTACGTAGACTATTCGATAAATTTACTTTTGATGATATGGCGTTCGCTTATTTTTTACTGTCTTTTTTTTTCGTTTGCTTTGTTAACTACATGTCGATCTACGTACTAGAAACTCGGGAGGATTAATAAAGTTTCCACTGTCGTTTCGTTTTTTTTTTTCTTCGATGGAGTGTGTGTTTTTCGCTGCTCAATTTGTACGCTCGATTTGCACCCTTCTCTCTCTTTTTCTCTTTAATTGATTGCAATTTCCGTGAGCCACTGTACGGGAGCAGTGCAAATGAAGAAGCAAGGAATCGGATGTACAATTTTTTTCGTATACTGATCGAGAAAAAAGTCGCTCGGTCGTACAAATCGAAATCAGCCGCTTGATTTTGTTTATTTATTACAGTTAACCGTCGCTTCGCTCGTTACTTCATTTTTTTTTTTTTTTAATTATTATTATTTTCTCTACAATTATGTATATATAACACGTATCCTTTCGGTTTAAATTGCGTTTTACAAGATAATCGCGCGGGGAAACTTTGATATATCTGCTCTGCGAAGAAGACACATTTTTAGTTTCTCGTTGGATTGATTTTACATATCTTTTACACTTTTATTATTTTTTAGTTTTTTCTTTAACTTCACTTCACCGTCTCCCCTCGATTATTTGCTTTGATTTTTGTGCTCGATCGGTACGCGACGCTGGTGCAAAACGAACAAAGGTACAGTCTTCGAGTTTCCAAACGCGGAATGAACGGATGAGAAAATACTTTTGCACCGCGTCATTGCGCGTATACCGTTTTGATCATCATTTTTTATTTTTATTTATTTATTACGGAATAAAACTGTTAAATATTTAGGTGAGGACCAGTACGGGTTTTTTTTTCCTACTTTGTTAACTCTTTTATTTTAATGGAGCTCGAACCAGCCGGAAAAGAGACACAAGCGCGGTGCACGATTTCATTGTATTATAAGTACAGTGGGTTTCTTTTTCCGTCGCAGAAAAGAGCGAAAGGGACGTCTGTCTTTTTTTTTTATTAACTGATTTATTCTTAAGAACGTATCTCGACAAAGTAGAACACATATCGGTTTTCGTCTTTGTACTTGAAAAATATGATTTTGTTTTTACAGTTGCCAATGAAAGACACATTTTCTTTTTTTTTTACTGCAAATCTCAGTGGTCAAATGAAATGTATAAAGACTTGCGCGAAAGATTTTGCGCGCTTTTGATTATATTGAATTGTCTAAAGATGGATCAGTGAAAAACCACTACTACCAGTGTTTTAAATGTTTATTTCACTAGAAAAAAAAATTAGCGAAATAAAAGCTTCACCATTACTATAAATAGTATTGTAATTACTTATACTAATGTACAATATAAGTTAGATTGTAGTAATTAAATTTATTTTATTTTATATAATAAATGTAATTACTATAAATGCTCTAAATAGTATGGTAATTATTGTTTTATAATTACTATACTAAAAGTAGTATAATAATCACTTATAGATTAGCGAGCGATGCGTTATACTGATTTTAATGGATTTTCACTCTAATACAACTTTAGAAGGAACGCACTTTTCGCGGTGCTGGAATCAAGATAGAGCGAGAAAGATACAAAAAATATTTTATTTTTCTGAAATATTCGTAAATGCACATTTGAGGAAAAAATCTACGTATTGGGAAAGTTCGTTTTGATTGATGATGAATCGACGCCTGCTTTCGTGTACACATCCGAGGAGGAAGAAAAAAAATCGCGGCGTCGCCTCTTATGCCTCTTTCGCGCGTCTCCGCCTTTACTCCCACGTCTCCAATACACACTTACACGGATACTTTTTTTTTCATTTAATTATTAACGGCGCTAATTAGTGCGCTCTGCATGCTCTTAGAAGTTATTACAAGGACGAGAAAAACGATTTTTTTTTCTTGTCATTTTTTTTTTCTTTTCATCGTTAAAGAGAGTTACTTTATTATCATCCACAGAAAAAAATGCATCAGTCGCACTGGGCGCGCGCTATGGATTTACACATCATTATCTCTATAATATATATATAATATATATCTTTGAATTTTGATTCAACGTTATATTTTTTTTTCTGCCGTTGTCGTTTATCCATCCCTTTCTTTTCTTTTTTTATTTTGTTCTCTTTTTTGCTCTCGTCTGGCGCCGATTCAAGTGTTTTTTTTTTTCTTTTCATCGGTGCGGCGACGCTCGCCGGGTTTAAACGTCGCCTATTAATGGGTCGTCGTCGTAGTCGTCGTGAAATGCTTCAGTGCAGTTTTGGAAGGTTTGCGTGTGACGTTGGACGCCTAGCTCTGATTTTCGCCAAGGCGCCCCGCTCGGACTCGATCTTACTGCTGCTTGTTGGCCTTCTTGTTCGATCCTATTGGAATCAACGAACGAAAGCATTAGATTCTTTCTTTTTCTTTTTGTTATCTTCTGCCTTTTGATTTTTCCTCGTTGCATAAATTTTTATCAAAATAAAGTTAAAGTTACAACGTTTATATTGGTCATTTTTATATCTTAGGTAAAGTTTATATTGATCATTGAAGAATAATAAGAGATTCAATTGTATTTATTTAGTTAGAATGATGATTTTTAATTTAAAGCTTTGGCTTCTTTTATATTTTGTTGAACAAGATTCTCAAAATTCTGATAAATCTCGTGATCCAAAGTGAGGTAATATCAAACAAGCCTAATAATAAACTTTTCTCTTGTTCAGGCAATTTATTGATGCTACAATTTTACAAATATAACCAGGAAAATTTATTGATTACTGTTTCAGTTGAAATGTGTATTAATTGAATAATTAATCTTTTAATAAAGATATACGAATAATACATTTCAATTATAAATTCATTAAAATACTCATTAATATATTTAATTAAAAAATAAACAAACTTAAACATAACATACGTAATCTCCGTAAATATTTATTATCCTTCAGAAATATTAATTTTTTTTCAATACGAAAAAAATCTAATAAAATAAAATAATTGCTATCTTTTATTTTTCATCTATAACTTTTACATTGAAAAATACAAACAGAACAATTGAATAATAAAAGACAAAAAGAAAAAAAAATAATAAACGATCATTCACCTTTCGTAGCTTTTTTAGCGTTGGTTTCAGGTTTACACCTCTTGGTCATGCGGCGCGTTTTATCGCAGGAAGGATCGCTGTTCGGCTTCAGATTGTCGACTCGCGCCATACTCTGGTTGACGCAACTGGTCCACGATCCCTTCTCGTATCGGCAGGCTGGAAAACGCATCGTTTTTTGTAATTCGACGCCGATTCCCGCAGGCTTTCTCCTTCTCAACGAGAGATTTACGTTTTTCCCGACGAGTATATAACGACAAAATAAACTTTTCTCTTAGCAGATAAACTCGACGTCCGATTGTGAATTTTGGCAAATTGGAGCAATTTATTGACATTCGCGTTGAATTTCCTTTTTGTACGATTTGCGCACGAAATGGTGATTCGAATACCCAATGAAATTGAATCAGAATTGTTTCGTAGAATACAGTCTGTTTTGGCATTTTTTTTTCGACTTTTCGTAGTGTGCGAGTATTTTATTGAAAATGCCAAATAAACCATTTTCTGTGTTTGAGCACTGTGAATCTGCGAGTAACAGATATTCAAAAATTTTAACAACTCCCGATAAATTCTGACTTTACATTTAACAATTTTTATGAATGATTTCATTTAAATTTAAATTAAGTAAATTTTATACAATTTTATGCGGCATTATGAGAACTATATCGACGCCAATTAATAAATTATTTAAATTAAAATTTAAAAAAAAAAGGAAGAACAACATTTTCCCCCAAAAAAAATGTCTTAAAAAATTTCCTGGATTAACTGTCGAAATTATGCAAAATTGTTTAATCTTTCTAAAAAAAAAGAAATGATTTAAAATCCTAAGAGATTTCTAACATTTTACCTCCCATATTTTCCTTAAGCAAACGAGAAGCTGTAAAAATATAGAACAATCCCCGTAGCGCTGCCATATATAAAAAACGAGAAAATCCAAAACTCCGTGTACGAGAAGGAGAGAGAAAAGGTATATATACCCAGTAAGCCAATAAAGTACGTGTTTACCTTTACCTTTCTTGCACTTCTTGGATACGGTCTTGGTCTGCTCGCAGGTCTTGTCGCCCTTCTTGAGGGTGAGCTGGCGCGTCCGCATGTTGGTCTTGGAGTCGCAGTCGGACCACTGACCCTTGATGTAGCGGCAGGACGGGGAGCCGTCGCCGCCGGATGCTGCACCGACATCGACAACACACGTGTACACACATATATTTACATATAGCATATACATATAAATGCCGAAGTGCCCCCGGACGGATAGCGTATTTTTATTTTTTACTTTGCCTTTCCTCCCGCGAGCGATATCGCTACGATATCGCCCCTCTGTCTCTCTCTCTTTTCTTTCTTTTGCCTTGTCCTCTCTTTCATATCGCGTTTTAGCTTCTTTCTCTTTGCGGCGGATGCGATTTTTTGCTTGCGTAGATGCAGTTTCTTGCTTCTTTTTTTACGGGTAGAATTTTCGAGCCGGCGGACGCATTTATCGCGTTAATTACATATATATATTGAGTTTGGAAGTGCGTTCTCGCGATGAATGCAGAGTAGCGAATTTCAAGACTAATTGCGAAAAAGTTATAGTGCACGCGGCAGGATTTACCCTGGAATTTCAGTGCTTTGAAAGAGGGAGTAGGGTATTTTTTATTCTACGTTTTTTTTTTTTTATTTTGTTTCTTATTCTGAGTGAAAATTAAAAAATCAACAAATCAATTCTTATAGAAACATTCTTATGATAACAATATTCAATATTTATTTATCTATTAGTATTTTACAAGAGTTTTACCCAGAGATAAAAAAAACGTTTATTTGCGTACAATATTCAATTAATCGCAATTTCTTTCTTAGAGTTACGTTGAGAAAAAACTCATTTGAAAGATTAAAGCACTAATTAGCTAAAGTGGTTACTTGAGTAAACAGAAAAAAATTAATAAAAAAAATTTACTTCATCAGTGCCGCTACATTTCATTAACTGACTTCTCTTTTCGATCATAAATCATATGATTCTATATCATATTTACCCGACGATGCAAGAGACTCCCAATCAACGAAACACTATATTAAGCTAATTACATCATTTCTCCCTTTAATAAACATTAAACTTAACTTTATTTACAGCTTTTCAACACGAAAAAACTCCATTCGTGTACACAGATCTAAAAAAAAAGTTCAGTCATAAAAAAAAGGAGAAACATTAAAAAACAAAATCCAAGCCGACAAAGAAGAGGAAAAACTGCATCTCTAGTGCACGCGAGGTTCGAGTTCCTCGGTGGCGGGTCCGCGAGTGCCCTCCGCGTTTAGCCGCGTTCCACAAAAGCTCGCCGGGAGATAGAGTAACAGAGAAAGAGAAAAAGAGAAAGTACAGGAGTAAGATACAGAGAGTAAGAGCGAGAGAGAAAATAAGAGAGGAGATGGTACGAGAGAGTAAAAGAAAGTAAGAGAGAGTAAAAAAGAGTAAGAGAGAGTTAGAGAGAGTAAAGGAGAGTAAAAAAAGTAAGAGAGAGTGAGAGAGACTAAGAGAGAGAGTAAGAGAGCCAGAAAATAAAAGAGAGTAAGAGAGAGAGGGAGTAGCGGAAGAGAGAGTCAGCTCCGCCGCCACTCGCAAGAGGAATTACCTTCGCGCATCCCCCGGCCCTCCGTGACTTTTGAAGAAAGGGACGGGGTCGCGCGCCACCGTCTCGCCGCGGGGATTAGATATTCCGCCCCGTCGCGAAAAAAAGGGGAGGATAAAAAAAAAAAAGAGAAGAAAGAGGGAAAGAGCACGAGGGTACGTCTCTTTCTTTCGACTCTCCGGCGTTCTTCATCTCTTTCTTTCGGTTCGTTTGAATGTTTTAATTTTTTCCCCCCTTTTTTTGAAGGGGAGTTGTACGTACCACCGCGATCCTTGGCGCCGCGGACCGTCCGGACGAGGACCTCCTTGTCATCCTCTTCCCAGAGGTCGGGCTCGGCGCTTCGTGCGCTGATGAGCAGCGGCAACGCCACGACTATCAGCAAGCTCCACCACAGCTTCATCCTGGAGTCTGTAAGAAGAAGAGATTTTCGGTCTTTTTCTATTTTTTTTTTCTTTTTTTTTTATTGGAGAACATTGCGAGTAGTGAAGAAAATGTCTGGTCAATGATTTAAGTCTGAACAATTGTTCTGATAAATTTATCGACTGTCGCTGCAAATGTTGGAATGGAAGAGCGCAATTATAATGTACTCCTATCGTTTTCAAATCCTTGATAATGAACTGTTTAAGTGTACAAGAAAGTTTTTTTTTTTAATGAGTTAAGAGAAAATTTTATTTCTTTAAAATAATGGATCGTTGTATAAATTTTGCAGAATGAAATCATTAAAAAATTCTATAAATATATTTAACAAGTTACTTAAGTTTCCACTTATTTTCATTAGTTTTCTTTTTGTTCGTCGGCTGAAGGAAATTTGCGCAGTTAAAGAGGCAAAATTAATTAGTCGATGGGCATTTTACGCTCGGAGAGAGAAAACTTCTTAACGAACGATTTATCAACTAATGTAATAATAAACTTAAATAAATGTTGATTTTGAAGTGATGAAAGAATTTTATTTTAAACTTTTTTCGTTCTTTTTATTATTAACGGAATTCACCGCGAAACTCCAGATTCCCTATCAATTGTATACAGTTACTATACACAAAGAACTGTTATTCCAAATTAATCATCAAATTTCCGTAAAAATGTATAAAATAATATATACAGAAAATAAGAAACTTTCTCTTAAAAATAGCAAAACAGTAACAACGATCCAAAAAGCACCAAAAAGCAAAGCCGCTAAAAACGAAGGGCGAGCGACGCGGCATAGTCTCGTTAACCGCGCTCCCATGCGCTCCTGGACCGCTGCCTCCCGCTCGATGATCTCCGCGAGTTGTCTCCCTTAAACCGGAGCGACGCCGCCGATAAGCTCGACTGCCGCAAAGTACACACCAAAAATAGGAGAAAAAAAAATTCGTGCCGATATAATTGAGCTTCCGTCGCCTGATAAAGCAAAGAGTTTTCTTTTAAATACATATGCATACATACATAACGTATGTATGTATATATATGTAACTATATCTACATATATACCTGCTATTGTACGTCAAACTATTCAGTTTATTTTTAACTTCGCCCGCGCTCTATGAAACAGAGAGAAAGAGTTCGCGATCCCATTATTTTATCGACGCTTTATTAATGTACGCGCGCGGCAGCGGCTTTATGTTTTGATAGGGGATTTAAGGCTCGTTATTGTTTCGCGCCCAGCGAAACAGCGCCGTCGAGCGGGTGCTGCTTATAGCGCAGCCCCAACGCATTGTATGAAAATTAATGCTAATTTTATTCGCCGAAAATATGCTATTTTATTTTACTATTCAATTGTGTTGAAGGACAGCTTTTTAGTTTTAAAGGCTATAATATAATATATATGTACATATATTACGTACTCCCGATTCATTGATAGGCAAAGCAATTAGAATTTTCTGGCGCATCAATTGAGTTGGATGAGGTAATGAGTTTATCAATACTTGGTTCTTTTACACCTATATAAAGTAATTTAAATTCCTCGCGTGCTTCGCTAAAATATGTTACACTTGAGATTCTTAAAATTGTTAATAACTGTAATTAAATGAAAAATGTTTTGTGGAAATTTTTTTTTTACTTTGTTAGAGCAAATAGTATTCGCAATGCTGAGAAATATTTTGTTTTAAAAAATTAAATAGAGTAAAACTTTATACTATAAAGCATAGTTAATTATTTGTATTCTTAATAATATGATTTATAGTAATTTGTTAAAAAAATATATGTGATATTTAATTTTATTATGGACTTGTTTTATATTATATTTGCTAATCATTGTAGATTAATTTTTATAATTTTTTTTCAACTTATCCTCGCTTTAGCAAAAACTATAAACATTTTATACGAAACTTTTTCCTCCCTGTAGTTATAATGGTATTAAGTATACGATATAATTCGATGCAAGTACAAGTAAAAGACAATGTAAAAAGGTACGTATAAAGCTCTTTTGTGTATTTTCTCATAATTTCGCCCTTGTTGCTTACAAAATGCCAACGCAGTATTCCATTTTTAATTATAAAACTTTTTTTTAAAGTTCTTTTATAAGTTTTTTAAACTACCAGGACTTATAAATGTTTATAATGGACGTCGTACACAGCACCATTAAAAAAGATTAACTGATTAATTAAAAAAAAATATTTTCAAAATAATACAACAAGATCTAATCTCCATAAAACTAGAAACCTTAAAAAAATACAAAAATTACTCTAACGCCCATACATACGTGACAAAAAAAAAACTATAAACAAGTGAATAAAAAGCTGACGGAGACCGGCTGAAATTCTCTCTCAGTGGAGAGTAGCGTCGACCCAGAAATCCGACGCACGTGAGTTGCGTTGAACGAAAAAATCGGCCTCGCGTTCCCGATTTTTTTGCCCCCTCCCTCCCCACCTGACCGGACAAAAAAGCAGAGGGTCCAGAGCGGCCGGATCGTGCGCTGGACCTTGGCAGCGCGGATTCTAATTAATAGGGAAGTGCGGGGGCGACTACGTGCGGAATTCGATGGGGGCAACAATAAAGTCACCGCTGTCCCTCTTTTTTTTTCTGTCGCGAACTTCTTTTTGGAGCTCGCGTTACTTTTTTAGTTTTCTTTGTTATTCGTTACCTGCAGTGTTTATTTGCAATTGTGTAGTTACATAGATTGCGAATAATTAAGTAGACTATCCTGAAATAAATTCTTACGGTCTATTCTCTTAATTTTATAAAAAAATCGTTTCTATTTTGCCGTTGTTTAGCTTTACTGTATCTTTTATACGCATCTATTGAAATTTTTAAGAAAAAGATAAAGTAAAGATAAAAAAGGGAATATCATTTTTAAAAATTTCAAAAATGTTCTATATAAGAATTTAATATTAATAAATTGATAGAATTATTTTTTTAATGAATATTTCTAGACTCAATATATTTTTATTCAATCGATATCATTAATCAGTAGTTGTGATTACTCTTTGATTGCGCACTGAGAAAAAATTTTCATTACAGTTTGATTAAATCTATAAATGTCAAATGACCTCATGAATAAATGTATTAACTAATAAATGACGTCATTAAATAACAATTTGTCAAAATTGAAAGCCTAAATATATTTACTTTATATTTGCAAAGGTTTGAAAACGCGAAAGTGATAAAACTCCTGATTGGTTGTAGCATCCAGTAATATACATATCATTATTGCCATTAATATTCACGCTATTGATTATAAATTCGTTAATTTGGAAATTGTAATTGCTTGCAATATTTCAGCGCGAATTGCGATTCCAATAATGAATGCAATGCAATAATTAAATCTCTCTTTCTTTACAACAATTTATAATCAAGATTTATACGAACATTACGAAAAATCGATTTTCAAGTACAAATTATGCAGTATATATCTGCAGACTCAATTGCGTTTTAATTTAAATGAGTGCACATTGATTAGAATATTCGGTCTAATTGACTAATTACCTTCTAAAACACATCGTCACACTATACTATAAAAAGAAAATTTGTAATTATTAACAAACACTAATTGCATTTAAAGTAATAATAACGTTATTTTTATTTTTGTGCAATGTTTTCATGCACATGCTTAAAAAACGATTAAAAAAAATTTCTCTTCCATAAAAGTAGTTTCCGATCGTAATTTTCGTAAAAACTAAACTATTAAAGCAAAGGCTTTATTGAATTTAATAAAAATATTCCATCGAGGCAGAGCGCAATATAGATCCGACCGCGCACGTTGAAGCCGAGCAATAAATTACCAAAATAACCGGCAGTCGCTTAGTCCCGCTCGTATCCGACGTCGTCCCAACGAAATTAAATAAATAAACTGGCCCTCGTCGCACGTCTCACGAGCGCGACGGCGCTCAATTACCGATGTCGCCGTTAAAAATTCAGCGTCACGAACGTATAGCGTCTGCACGCTCGCCTCGGCGCACGTAAGGCCCCACCCCCCCTCCTCCTCCTGCTACTACCGTTGGGTGCGCGTGAACTCGGGGGGCGATTTATGCGGGACGGCCGATGAAATAGTGATTCATAAACCTCGGCGGATCAATTTATTTATCGTCGCCCGGGCTTTTAGCGAGATTCGCCGGCCGGTCTTGTTCTTCGCTCCGCTGAAGGTGGCGAAAATCGAGCGATTCTTCTTTTTTTTTCTTTTTTTTAAGAGGGAGAAGTATAGCCGGAGGATTTTTATACGCAGAGCGAGTCGCACTTCGAGCAAATTAAACTCGTAAACGCGAACTGGTTGAGTCGGAATTTTTGGGAGTACCCCGCGGATTGCCAGATAAAAAGTTTCGCGTTAATAGTGGTGTGAGTTTTTTTCTTTTATCGCTGGAGATTTTCCAGCGTTTAATGGAAAAGTTTGCCATTTTTTTATGCGGGTCTTCTTTAATTGATGTGTCTGTTTTATGCTTGAGCTTTAAGGAGAAATGTTGTTTTATTGAGTGTCGCGAGTGCATCGAGAACTTCGTTAGAGTTAATTTAGTAGAAAGCGAAGTTGTTTTCTTGCATGCACGCGACATAGTTTCACCTTCTGGTCACGTCATGAAAAAAAAAAAAGCCTAGTAATGACATAATTCGTAGCTTATAACGAAGAAAGAAGACTTTTTAAAAAATTCTACAGTGCATTTTACAATTATTATTCGACTTTCAACAAATTATTTTTAAATTATATGATAATAAAGTGCTTTAATACACGTATTTAATAATTACTATATTGTCAATTGCACATTTTTCAAAGTATCTACCGAGCTCACGAAAAATATTATATATAAACAAAAAAAAAAATAATTGAATTTTCTTTTCATTCCCCTTAAAAAAATATTTGACAAATTCTGAGCGACGCGCGCCCCCGATATAGAAATTCCCCATCCAGCCAATATAAAAATCCAATTACAGTCCGCAGCCATACAGGAGGGGGAGATAACAAAAAAAATGATGAACGGCCCCCATTATTTCGGCAGTGCGAGTATAACGAGTACAAAGAATCACAGATAACGCGGACCGAAGGACTGCCTCCTCTCGTCCGCTCGTAAATTTCTCACTGCGTCTGAAGAACCCCCCTTGGCGCCGTCGCACAGTGGAGCCTTTTCAATTTCTCCAGAATATATAGGTAAGGTACGTGGCGTCCGATCAAATCGTCATAATCGTCCCCGAGCTTCCGGCGCGACTAAGGGCTCCGCTTTGTCGCCGCGTCTTGACTCCCCCGCGATATTATATCCTCGTTTGCGCCTGGGCTAATTAGCACTGAAAGCCCGAGCTAATTTCGCCGATTAAAAGGCCCCCCGGTATTGTACGCTCGTTTTCGGCGGAAACCAGCTCTTCTCGTAGTGTCGGGCTTGGGAATTTACTTTGACAGTGGATATAGATTTGAGAAACTCTGTTGGTACACTTTGTAAATTTTAATTCTATTTGTTTTATTTATTTAATAGAAAACGGGCAATTTAATAGTACGTATTTGATAGTGAAATTTTGCCTTTAAATCATTTTGAACGCAAATTAGTGCAATAATTGCAATTTTAATATAAATATAAGTGTTTTGCTTCAAGTGCTAGTCATAAAATTTTGCTGACTCAGATTTATAGGGTATGTTTTAAGTTGAAAGTCTTATTAGTGCGATGATCTCATCTCCTCAAAGGAATGTCAAGATGATATATGTTTACTTCTAATTTAAAGTATTTGTCTAGAGCAATCCACGTGGACTTTGAAGTGCAGTTTAGTAATCTTAATAATTTTAAATGGTTATTATTTATGTTTTAATGAATTCTCAGTAACTACGATTACTTCAATAATAATTTTGTATTTACTTTTTTTTTTTATTATCTATTTTTTCGAAAATAAAATAAATCATCCCTTGTAAGCCGTAAAAATTCTATATAAAATAAAAGAAAAGGAGAGAAGACCTTCAGTTTAAGAGGCTATACCTTAAAAATTGTATTTTCTTCAAAAGTTACGAACATTTTCAGTCTGAGCTCGAAAAATAAAATAAAAAAATAATAATAAATTTTGAATCGTTTCCCCTTTTACACAGGTTTCAAACGGCTGTAATTTTTTAAAGAAAGAAAGAATCTATGGATGATTCAATGTGGCAATCGATGACTTATTTAAAGTACTAAAAAAAAAGATTTGTAAAATCATTTGAAATTATGTTGAATACTCGTTACAAAACCATTTACCTTTCTTTTTTTAGTGTTGTAACAAATTAATAAATAAACCATAAATTGGAAAATACACGTACGGCATTATAACACACCCCTGTAATTCCGTCTGATATTCCAATCAACTTTCCAATCGTAAAGCACATTCTCCGCTCAAAACCTCATTAAAATCATGTCCCCCGCCCACCAGCGGCGCAACAAAGGCACCAATTCATAAACAAATCCATCGCAAGGAAATTCCAATTTCCGAAAGCGCAATAACGGTCGCTACAAGGCGGGCAACTGTAAACAGCTCGGGCAATTAACCGGCAGCGTTGTGTCATCGATACCCACCCCTGCCCAGCCGCACCTCCCGACGTTAAACGACCTTAAAAAGGAATGAAAAAAAAAAGAATAAAAAAAATGACAAAACCACCCCCTCCAAAGTACCGCTCCCATAATAAAGGGATATCAGCTGGCCGCATTATTTAAGCCCGCCTCGGAAATCTTACGAGGTCGTGCACGCGCACGTCGCGCGTACATAGTCGTACATGCACACTACAGCCACCTCGTATAATACTCGAGTATCGGTCGGTCGCGAATTGCAAATTCGCGGAGGAAGGGGGAGGCGCGTGTAACGAGATGGACAGGCTTGAATATTCATGGGGGCGAAATATAATTCTCCGGCGCGAGGGGCGCGCTCCGTAACAGCCCTCCCCGTCGACGGCGGCTCGGGGCCGTAGGCTCCCATTACGCGGAAACGGCCCGAGCGACATCATAAGCGCGGATTGCCGCCGCACTGTATAATACGCGAGCGAAGCGCGGAATTCGATCGGCTGCCTCGTCGTTTTTGAGGAGCTTCCGCTTTCACTTCGCCGCGAATTCACCCTCTCCAGGATTTTAGATGTGTATATATGTATAATTCTGGAGTTCGGATAGGATATTGGATTGTTGAATAGAGTTCGATGTTACGATTTTAATCAAGCGACACGCAAGTTGTTACTAATCATATTTTAAGTATTGTATTTGAGGCGGACTTGTTTTTTTTTTTTGGGTGTGGTAGGGGTGGTGATTATATTTAGTTTGATCAATGACCTTATATTAAAACGTTTTAGTTAGTTTATCAATTTATTGCGGTACGAAGGTAATTTATGATGAAGATGCACTTAGGGAATGAAAAAAAAACATATTTCAATTTATTGGTAAAAGTTAATATTATAGCACATTTATAATAATTTTCAATGAATGGAAACATGCATTCTCTCGGGCGAAGACTAGCGGACATTTCGCAAGGTTGACGTTTCACAGCGGACTTTTCAAATGTGCTTTCTCTTCCGGCAAAAAAAGCACATGCCGTGAGGTGCCCGCGTAAAAAAGGACATTTTGTGAAATTCCCACGAAAAAGCTGATTTCACGAGATTTCCGAGATAGCTTTTGTACGAAACATAAAGCACCTAAATGTGTCTAAATTTTCTCTTAGTGGTGAAATGGCAAAATCAGTTATTCAAAATGTTATGTAGCCTACTTATATTTCATTTTTTATTTTACACAAATGAATTTTTTTTTTTATAATAAATAATAAGCCACTAAATAATATATAGTTAATTGCTTTGTAAGAAAGAAATATTTCGTTCTTGAGTCGAATAATAGGTATACTGCTTAAAAAATTTAAAAAGTTATTCCTTAATTTCATGTCCTCCATAAAGCCTGGCACGTTTCCCAGGGTTGCAACGAAAAAATCACATTTCAAAGGATACCCGCCGAACGAAGAAAAGCACCTTTCGCGAGAATCCGCAGAAAAGAAACACATTTCTCGAGATTCCCGGGAATAAAAACATGACATTTGAAAATTTTTGCTACGAAGAAAAGCAACAGTTAAAAGTTTTTTAAAAAAATTGCATGGAAATGTTTCTCTTCGTCATGACAAAGCTCCCAAAAGTGTTTTTTATCTCGGCAAAACTCTTGATTGTATAACTTTTGTTCAGATCAGGTTTGATTTGCGCTAATATTCGAGGCAAAACACTCAAATGTGCTTGTCTCCGTTAAGTAGTAAAAAAAACATTTTTTTTTTCATTCGACATAAATAATCGATTTAAAAAGTTAATAAAAATGAAAGAAAAACTCAATGGACTTTTGCACAATACAACAACACTACATAATCTCTTACTTAACGTTTTCCGCAGACATTAACGAATTTCCACTCACTCGACGGATATATTTTTACTTTAATTTCCACCGGAATGAACTTTATATTCAGCGCAACGGCAAAATAAATTAAATATAAATCTCGAAAGTTGTTGAACACAAGTATTTCCCTGCTTTATATATGGAAGGCAAAGTGAGTCGCATAACTTCTTTGAGGGATTATTTTCACTTAGCTTGGCACGGATTTCCCCCTCCCTGCTCTCACTTTTTCTCTCGTTCCCTCTCTATTCCTCTTCGGGCCGAAGTACAAATATTTCAACGAAAGTATGCCTCGAATGGAATTAATCCATGCGAAAATTCACTGACGGCCGACGATATGCAGCCGCGCGGCGTTGCATTCCACGTCGGTCCATTACTGTACCATCCACCCCCGCGCATCTCTCAAAGGGAAGAATTTCAATATCCAATCTCACATAAAGACGCTCCCACGCAAAAACTACTACAACAAATTGCATCCTCTTTTTCCTTCCAACACGGAGAAAAAAATATATATAAAAAAAAACGCCGGAGCAAAAAAGTACAGGGGCAAAAAATGAGAAGAACAAAAATGGGGAGATCTTTATGGTCGGTCGATCGCCGAGCGAAAAAGGGCAGCGATACGCCGGTCGCCGGTCCACTATTGTTAGCGTTCGCCGACCTAGAAGCGCGACGTCGACGTCGGCGCGCGACGGCCCGCCTTCCTGCCCCTTTTTTTCGCCCCTTGGGGGGGGGGGGGGGGGGCCGTCTCGATCGCCTTGGGAAGTTTGCTTTTGTCGGCTGTGCTCGCTAATTAGTTACCGATATTTCGGAGAAGTTCGCGCGGATTGACGAGAAGGTGTGTATATATATATATATATATAGGCGCCAGTCTCTGCAGTGCGAAATTTTACGTCGAACGCTTTTTTCGAGGCTAAGCAAAGTGTGTGCTTTTCAAAAAGGTTTTCATAAGTCAACGAAGTAAAAAGTAATTCAGCTTTTTTGCAGGAGAGAACGTACAAAGTAAAAAAAAGAATAAAGTGAACAAAAAAAAAATCGGGAAAAAACAACGAACGCACAGCCATCGCTCTGGAATATTTAAAAAACTTTTTTCGCAGTAACAAGCGCGTCCATGGATCGCGCTGATACCGGCCCATCGACCTTTCCACTAAACTAAGTGTGTTAATCGCTGACAACTGGCGCTCACGCATCAAATCCCGCTCACGTCAGGCCGTCGAAGCCTGAGCGGTTAAAAAAATAATAGCTACATAAAAAAAAGATACAAAAAAAAAATGGAGATGCGTGTCTCTCGCCGCGAATGAAAAAAAAACACTCAAACTTTTATTTCCGCCGTTAAAAAAAAAAAAAAAAAAAAAAGAAACAAGAAAAAAAAGGATCCATCGGAGCGTTCGCGCCAATAATGAACAGCGATTGAATAATCCAATAGAGCCGAGTGCGCAAATTTTTCCAGCTGGACGCGGAGGATTCGCGCACTGGCTCGCGGCCAGGGGCCAATCTCCGCTCGCCAGATTTTTTTTCCAGAATTTTTTTTTTTGTCTTTTTTATCCTCGTTGCAGAGAAAGAGAGGAAAAGAAGGATGGGGGCGGCGGACGAAGCGTTATAAGCGAGTCGGTGTCATCCTCGGGAGGGCCGCCGCAGGCGCGAGTGTATTTTCGCGTGGGGGTTTATTGACGTTCGTGCAGCCCGAGCGCCGAGGGAGCCTGCACCTACAATAATAGACCTGATGATTCTCGCTCGTGAGTTCGTCGCTCTTGACGCCGCTCCGTCGAGGAGACGATTGATCGCTTTCTCGGGGCCGAGAGTCGCGACGGACGGAGATTTTCGCGGTGCGATTATTCGGCATCTTTTTCTCGATATTTTTGCGAAAAATTCGTAATTTTGCAGAATTTAAATGTTTATTTTAGAATTTTCATCGCAGAGGTGCAGCATAGTTATTCTCTTTTGCTGAATTATTAACATTTTTTTTCTTTTCGCTTGGATTTAATATTTTCTTCTGGAAATTTATGCAATACTGTAACCGCAAGTTACAGTGGTTTAGTAAATAATTCATGCTGGGGCAGAAGAGTTGCCCAGAACAGCCCACCAGAGTTGTTCACCCCAATAACGCAATGAATTAATTTATTTGCAAACTTTGATGAATTCGCACGCGTTCACTTAAAATATTAAAATTTACATGTTAAAAATATGTACAAGTAAATCTTTTATTGGTCTTTTGAACGACGTACGCTTTCATTTTTAATTTTTGGAAAGAATTTCTGAAAATCACAAAATACATATAAACGACGGGTGGTAATAAAAATAATCATTTACATTTGATAGGGGAAGTTCTTTCCTGAAATTTCTTTTTATCGGCTCTATAAAACGCTGTAGCTCAAATTGCTATGGGAGGTGATACTGGGCAACTCTCCCTTACGACTTGACTTTAAAGTTTCTAGCAAACAAACAGATCTACTGTTTCACGAGTTTTTTTTTTTCAATTTGCATTGATTTTAAATTTGCATGGAGCAGACTCCAAAGTTTTATTATTTTGTTACAATCTGTGATTTTATTTCAGATTCAAACTTTTATTGCAATTTAAAAACGTTCAAGTGCAAACATTTATTACTTTTAAGACTCATTTGTGCTTTACAAAATTCAAGGTGTAATAAATAAATAATTTTCAAGATATGTAAATAACTAGAAATTAAAGTTAAAAAGTTTATTTACTTATTCATTATAATGTTATTAATAAACAGGAGTAAACTAAGATGAAAAAATAAAATTAAAGTTGCTAAAATCTTTAATTTTGTAGATACACTATTTAAAAAAATATATACTAGATTATCTAAAATGATAAATATTCGTAGGTAATCTCGGAGAATTTACCTGTATAAACTCATGTGCAACATCTCTCAATTTATAGAAAAAAAGAAACATGCATTGTTTTTACGGTCACCAATTGACTGTCGATATATTGAATACACTAAAGTTATCCGATCGGATATTGCTTTTTTCCCAATATAGTTTTCAATTTAACCGAAACAATGCCTTACATTCACACAAAATTGCACGAGTCGCGGGAAAAAAGGTCGATGTTCCCCTCGATAGCATCGCCGCCGTTAATTATCTCCCGATGCTCCGGCAACAAAAAAAAGCCAATAATTCACAAAAGGCAAAAAAAAAAGTATTCGAATCGATATTACAACAATTAGAACTACATTTACTTCTTTTCCAGTGCCACGCGATGTTCCGACTTTACCGCATCTTCAGATTCGTTTCTTGTTAATTTTTTTCTTGTTAATATTGTTAATTTTTAATAATTAAGAAGTACGTACTCGTCTACGTTAGACTGCGATGCAACAAAGAAAAAGCGGACACATTTTTGGCGCGAAATTTAAATCTCTCATTATAATTATTTAAATTTCGCGTTATAAAATGCCACTCACTTTTTCACATATATTATAAAAAATTTGTGCAAAATTCAAATGCAGACTACTTAAGTAGTTTCTTTCTTCCTATTTAAATCTGAAGTTTCAAACAATTCAAAAATTATTCCTCATTACAAGGATTCTTCTATCTCGATTATAGCGCGGAGAATAATAAAAGGGCCACATTTCTCGCTTGAGTTCACTATTCAATTCGAAGTTATACACACCCCGCCGCCTCCTCCCTCGGCTTTTTTTTTCATCAATGCGGGATCGTTCGTGCATCGCCGGGGTCCACTCGCGGCAAAATGCCGATCTCAATCTCGTGAGTTCCGCCGGTCAATTTTCCCCAAGAGCAGGGGGGAGCGAGCACGTAGCAGTCAACGTGTGGAAAACCGACACTACACCGTGATAAGGGGCAGGGACAGGGGGAAGGGGAGAAGCGAGAAAAACGTGACCTCGCCCGAGGAGTGATGAAACCACCCCCGCGTGGTGGCCCGTCCAATTATGTAAGAGACACCATAATGCGTTTTCATTCTTTGACGCCCTGCGATATCGGTGAACGCCTCGCGGCAAACGCGCACTCGGGTTATATTAAATTTATATTCTATCACTTTTTTCGGCGTGGAAAAATGAGCTCGGCTAAAAGTATTGAAAATATAAAAATATCATTTGTGTAATTGCATTATACGGAGCATGCATATATATTTGTGCGTAATCCCATTTAGCTGTAATTTAATGTGTCTAAATACGAAATACAATTTTATATTAAACTTTTTATTATTTTACTGTATTCCGTATACTATTATACTATTATCTATAATACTTTTTCCATAATACTTTATATTCATAATTTCTGTTTACACGCAAATGTACTTTAGGTATCATTTTAGGTGATCAGATAATTGGAATAATGAAAGAAGAACAGTAATTTATATCTCATTGCAGGCGCCCCGCAAAGATTAATATGTTTATATAAGGTTTCCAGCAAGAAAAATCACATTTCGTGTTTTTTTTTTGCTCGTCGAGGAAAAAGCGAATTTACTTTTATAGCCACGAAGGAGTGCCGTCTGCCGCGTGGATATGTATTATCGGAGCAGCGGAGTGTGCGTCTGATAAAAATGCACACCCCTTTCCGCGCCAAGTTCAGCCAATATTTTCGCGCGGAGTCGAAAACGCATTTTCTCTTTCGCATTTTTTTCCTCGCGACGTAGTAACTGACACCTGGAAGTTTAATGGACACGTCAACTGCGTCGAAACGGTCGAATTAGAGCATTTTGTAAAAGTTGCAAATCGAATATTGAATCTAAATGGGCTGGAGTAATCCTCTTACCAAAAATTTGCTTTTATTGCTGGCTTTACAGTCAAACGGAATTCATTCTTTATCCTATATATACATCGCTCGCGAGAGTGAAATTCCGTTTAATAGCGATTTTCACTGACGAAGGGAATTTTTAGGGTATTATCGTTATAGAAATTTCTTTTAAAGAGAAAATTGCTTTTATAGCGATATTTTCAGTTTTATGAGAAATAATATTTCGCTTTTGCGCTTAAAGCGCTTATCAATTTTTCATATGAAATTTAAACATTTTTTTTTTTTTAAATAAGTAATAAAATACCGTGGAGCAGTTGTAAATTTAAACTATTCTTTAAATAACGGTTTAATATAATTTAATCCAGCTAATCTACTTTAGCGGGTTTATGCTAAAAAATTATTATGAAAAAAATTATAAGTTTTGTATAAAATGTAAGATATATGAAAAATAACTGCGAATATTCAAATTTAAATTTTATTGAAATGTGTATGTGATGAGAACAAGCATTACATTTTACAAAATAATTTTTAATTATATTACGCCGTCAAAAAAAGTCATTAAAAAATGCATGATAACAATTTTATGTTTCTTGCGTATTTCATTCTTCTTTGAGTAGCTCCTCTTGCAGGGAACATTGTATTAATTATGCTCTACTAACAGCAGTAAATTTTTCTTTTTTTTTGTATGTGTAAAAGGACCCGTTAAAGCTTCGCTATCCACTTTCATCTCAATTTTCCCAAAAAGGATACCCTTTGGCCTCCAAGCCACAGGTGCAAAGATTACCCAATACCTATACTCTCAATTTCAATCAATACCTCGCTCTGATCAATACGTAACGATCGGCAAGGGAGGAGCAAGACTTTACAGCTTGTCTCGCGCATCAAATTAATAAGCCGCCTGCGTCGAAGTTATTAGAGCGCTCGGATTATTACATCCGATTAGTCCTCGTTCGCAGGCTCACGGCCTCTCGATCGAATTCCTATAAAGCCCCGCAATGCTTAGGAAGCGCCACTCGCGTAAAAGGCAGTGGCCAGCCAGTCGAATAAAGTCAAATTGAAACAAAGCTGCTATTCATTGCCCCATCCGCATTATATGCCTCTCCTTCGCCAAGCGCTCGAAAAATAAAATAAACTAAATAAATAAAAAAAATAAATAAAAAAAATAAAATAAACCCCGGGACTTGATGCGCGCGATATGAAATTATTTTTCCACTAAAATTGACTTCCTCCGCGCGTTAAAGCTCCGAGGAAATTGGGAAGTGCCCGTGACGTGCGGTCCCGGCGAGTCGTCTTATCGCGGCGGGGAAATTCGGCTCGATTAGTTGGATGCTGCGGGTCCGGAGGGGTCAAGGAATCGCCCGTCCTCTCTCACGAGCTTTTGTGTGCCCGGAGGCGGAATATCTGCGCCTCGAGTTTCGGCGTTTCCGATTTTACCCAGGCCGGGCCGATTGTGCCCTCGAATTTCGGACGGTTGATCGAAGAAGACGGGAGAGCTGCGGGAGAGCCGCGAGCCACGCTCATTGTTCCCGGCATGACCTTCGAGCCCTCGAGGTTGAATCGTTTGCCTTGATGGCTTCATTTTGGCATAACGAGCGACACGAATTGCTGCTGGCTGCACGGCTAGTTTGCCCTTTTTTTTCTTAAGCCCAATCGAGAGCAATTAAGTGGACTGTGGGTGTAATTATATGCAGAATGTTTTTTTTTTTTTTTTTTTTTTTAAATTGTACGCTGGAGTTCGTGGATTAAGATGGTAAAACGCGGAAGAGTGCGATTGGGTAGGTTAAATTTTTCTTTAATAAATTAATGATCCGCTTAATAAATTGTACGTTTAAAAAACTTTGTATTCAGAATGCGGTCGATTTGACTTGCTTCGCATTTATAATATAAAAAAAAAAAAAATTATATTTTATCCCGTGGTATTTGGTTTTTCGCTAAATCTTTTATAATAAGCTTAAATATCCATTGAAATGAAATGTTAGCCGATTAATTTCGTTTTGAGCTTTTTTCTTTTCAAATTACTTTCCTTTACATTTTCATGATTTTTTCATCACTAATATACGAAAACACTATAAAATATGTTAAAATACTTCAGTGCATAATAAACTTTAATGTTTATTGAAAGGAAATGTCAGTTAATAGACTTTGTAAGTACTTTTCGATTATATATTAATATTTAAACAATAAAAGCTAATTTCACGAGCTTCTTTTCTATTGAGATGTGACTACCACGCATATTATCTTCATTTTCACAAACTTTTTCACTGATATGCGATAGCGTGCCGAGGATATGTTTTCACTTCAATTTTTTATCATGCTCATAAATAGCGCAAATATTAAATAAAAGTCTTCTATATAATTATTGAAAAACAATTCTACAGACAGCCATGACCTACTGCTCCTGACACCAATGCGCAATATTACGTACATTATCGAAGTAAACACGCGAGATAAGCTTTCATCACCGCATCAAATTTTAATGAATCCAACGAGCAAAGTTTAGAAGACAAGAAAAACAATCCCCCACCAAAAGAAAAAAAAGTGCACGAGCACGAAAATAAAAAAAAAAAGATCGAATTAGTGTCCCCTCCTGGTCCTTTGAGCGCACTCGTCTCCTCCCCGTCGTACAATAAAAAAAAAAAAAAAAAACGGAGCAGCCCCTTCGCCCCGCGACGGCATCGAAGGATGATTTTTCAACTCGAATAATAACAGGCCCTCGCAGCCGCGCACGCATGAAGACCAAGGCAGGACTCTCCGGCTCAAAGTAAAAAGCCGATAATCAAAGCTAAAAAAGAAAGAAAAGAAAAAAAAATGATGAAGCAAGAAGATAAAAAAAAAAAAAAGACAAGGACCGAGGAGAAGAGAGAGTCGCTCGCAAGAAGCTGCTTTCCGGCCACTCATCGCTCTAGCATCCATCTAGATAATTCGCCGCGCGGCGAGAGAAATATCCCCGAAGCGAGAGGAAAAAAAAAGGGATGGAAGAAAGAAGCCGTGCGGAGAGGAGGGGGATAGGGCATATCACAATGCGCATCGCCGGATCGTCGCACCAGGTTTTTTGTCCCCCCTCCCCCTCCCCCCTTTAATGGACCTACGAGCGCGGCGCATGCACACACGTCCATCCTCCCTTCGAGGCGTACGATGCGCCGGCGGATGCCGCCTCTCCACTCGCGCGTCTTCAAACGGACGTTGACCCCCGCACGATTTTCCTCGCGTAGACTCGAGGCTGCCCCTCCTTTTTCCGCGGCGTTCGACGACTGCATCCGCTTTAATTGGGAGATTTCGGGGGTTGCGATAACAAAAAGAAAAAAAAAAAGGAATGGATCCACGCGGCGCTCATCGAGGTACATCCGTAATCGAGCAGCGAGAGATAACAGGGCGGCCGTCCTGCCTCCAGCTTCGCATTTTCTTTCTTTTTTTTTCTTCTTTTTTTTTTTACTATATGTATAGGGTGGCTGGGAAGTATTATTGCGCCGAGGTCGCGAAGAGATTCTTGATCTGCATCTCCGGGGTGTTTTCGTATCTTTCGATTTTTATAAGGGATATTGCGGGTGGGGATTATCCTTGATTTCTTTTCTTTTTCCTTTTTTTCTTTTAAATTTGATGGGGGAACGCTGCGAAAAATTGGGGTAAGGTAACTGCTTGTGCTTTCGTTTGATATTTATGGGAAATCGATGTTCGGACGACACGGCAGTGTCGTGTTAGCTGCGATAAATGTTTTGATGAATATCCGCCGACGTTTATTGCGAACAAGAGTTACTCGCCTTTGACACTAAAATAATTCAGATTAAACATTTTACACTTCGACGCGGAATATTAGATTCGTCGGTAAAATACGTATTGCGTCGAGTCGTAAACGAGGAAAGAATCAATTCATTTATATTTCTATATTTTTATTAAACGGGCATAAACCCTTTCATAATAAATAATGCAATTAATAAGATTTACAAATCATAAGAATTAATGTTTATAAATTTACGAAAGAATTTAGTTTTAAAGAAATTCCTTTTTTTAGAGGAGATTCAGAACAAAAATGTACGAAATAAGTGTACAGGTATTCCCTTAAATATAAGTAATGTTGTGTCTATATTTCTTGGATATATAAAGGTAAATCTACTTTACGGAAATCCGTGAGATTCTCCAAAAAATTTTCTCCGCGCGCGCAAGGAGAGGGAATTTTTCCTCTGTAACGTGACTTTTGTAGATCCTATCCTCGATCTAGATTCGAGGAATAAATTTTGTCACGGTTAAAAATAAATGAATTGACTCTAAAATTATTCAGATTATCAGTTTGAACTTTTAACGCGGAAGTGTATACTGATAAGATAAATTTATAAGTCGTACGAAGGAAAAGTTCGTTGCGCAAAAAAAGTAAAAGGAAATTGTTTCTGTAAATTGACTTCCGTAGATCCAATTTAAAACAAAGAGTAAAGTTTGTCATGGATAAAAATAAATAAAATACATACAGCACGAAGAAGAGATAAGTAAAAAAGTACGTGTTCAGTTATAGCAATATAAGTATTTCTAAGAAGTCAGGCGCGATTTTTTTTTATTCTGTTTCCTCGTCAAGCATATAATCAGTTATAATACCCATAAGCGATAATTAATATCTTTAAACCATTTTTACGTTATATCTAATCAAATGTTTCTATTCAGAATAATTTCCATAAATTTTAACGAAAAACTCACGTGTTTTTCGATATAAGCAGTAAAAAAAATCACTCAAAAATTGTATTTAATCATATACACTTTTACTATTTCTTTTTGTTTATCTAAATTTTTCTTTATTAATATAGAAAAATAAGAAATGTAAAAGTTTTGCAACAAATTACTAACACCACTGTCCAAACCTTTAAAAAAAATCAATAATGGGATGTATATGAAACCTTTAATTAACCGTTAAGTTCGAACAAAAAATTATATTTATAATTTATTTGTGTTTCCACTTTTTAATTGCTCATCACAATTGAATAACGTACGTAAATAGAATCTCTCAAATGTACACAATAACAAGTAAATAAAAATCTTTTATTTAAACATCAGCCTGTAAAAAGTTTTCCCATTATATAAAACATCTCATTATCCCGATGAATTTGCCAGTACCATTTCAAGCCCGCAGAGCCTCACGCGTGAAGGGAGGATGAGTATAAAAACGTCGACACTAAACATTAAGCCCGGGAGATCGCGTTCGAATCCACTCGTCGGCGCGCTGAATCGAAAAAGACACAGACGACCGGAGCGGATAAGCGATGCTCTCTCTCTCTCTCTCATGTATCTCCCTCTTCCTCACTTCCTCTTGTATTTTTCTCTCTCTTGAATCTTTCTTTCTCTTATCTTCTCTCTTGAATTTTTCTTTCTCTCTGCTCTCTCGTATGCATTTCTCTCTCTCTCTCTCTCTCTCTCTTGGCCTCTCGCTCTCTCACAAAGAAGCAAAAAAAAAAGAGAGAGGCGCGCGAGGATCGAAGCCCGTGGCGTTCGCGCTTAGCAAACCGCAGGGTAGCTCTATACCCGCGTCTATTTTAATATCCAGGGACTCCTCGGCGGTGGCGCATTATCTCTTTTTTATCCGCTCTTTTCCGATGCGCTCGTCGACATTCAGGTCGCGCGCCGGTGCATATCGCGCTCTCGCATCCCCCACCCTACGTACCCCCTGAGCTTTCGACTTTTTCATCAGCCCGGAGGGGTCGGCAAAAAGTGAGGGAGCGAAAGAGAGATATACGGGCGTACGGGGAAAAGAATCGGCTCTCTTTTGCATTTGGCGCCGCGGCGACGTATTAGCGCCAGGAGCCGCCCGCCAAGGAGTAATGGACCCTCCGCTGGAGGCTCGCGAGAGGATAGGGATTTTTTTCGAGGAGAAATTATCCGCTTCCGGAATCGACGGGGTTTACGTATAATACGCAGTCGAGAGGAGATCCTCGAGGGCCGGAATCGCCTTTTTTATGGGGGATCGAGCGAGCGATCCTATATACCCAGTGCGCCTCGCTGTACACCGACATTTTTATTATCTGATTTCTAAATATAGACGTTACTCCGCGGCAGTGGAGCTGTGCGCGCCGAGGCTTCTTATTTGATACTCTGTTTGCGATTTACATTTACTCGTGGACTACTTTAAATTTGTAGTACACTTTTTTTTTTATTTTAGTTTGAGGATTTTCAATGGAGATCGGATTTTCGACTTGATGTTGAGAAGTATTCAGCGGAATGGAAAATTGTTACGTTTGTAAAAAAAAAATTGCTCCATTTAGTATCGTAATTTTTTTATAGAAATGGAAGTAGTAAAACTTCTTAAGTTCAGTATCAACGTGGTTTACGCATAATTTTTTTACAACTTTGAAAGAAGCCATTTGTACAGCAAACTCTTTTAACAATTACTCTTATTTTACGAATATTTCTGCCATTTCATTATACGAAACATAATCACTGCAACTTGTTTATACTTTATTAATCACAGCAGTTCTTTTTTATTAACTTAATTTCAAAGCAATTTTATATAGAATCCAATATACTTTGACTTTTTCTCTTTTTAAACAAAAAAGTCGCTTCGAATTTTCCGCGGGCCATTGTTATGAAATTCCTTTTTCATGGTAATGGATTTTGCATAGAACTACCGGACGATTTGAATGTAAAATTGAGTTTTTTTTTCTTTTTCTTTTTTTTTATAAAAATGCAATATACGCGATATCATATCCCCGTGTAATCACGATACAGTCCCAGCGGCGCGCTTCTACTCTCGCGAGTTCGCAAAAAACTGAAATGAGTTTCTGGGAAAGCGGCGGCGGGACGCTCATAATCAAGCGCCCGGCGACAGTTGCCGCAGCTCTAGATCAAAATTCCCTCGTTAATTATTCATAATTCGGGATATACTCGGGCTCGAAGTTTGTACGTTTAAACGACCCGCAGTTGATCGGCGCGGGGAGCCGCGAAACTTTTCCAAACTATATAATCCCCAAAATTCAATTGCGCGACGAAATATTCACCCTCCCCAAAAAATAGTGTATAGGAAGAAAAAAGGATTCTCCAGTCGCTCAATCTGCATTTTATTTTATCAAACAAAACAAAAAAAAAATTGAGTCTCCCGATATTCCTGTCTCATGCAAATATGGCGCGCGCGCGCGCGAGCGGTTCGAACGAATTTTTTTCTCTTTTTATCGCAGGGCGATCATTTTTCTCGTCCACTCGACGATTAAAACTTCTTACGACTCCCCACTTTTTTCGCTCTCCTTCTTTTTATCTCGGGAGTCGATTGAAACATCGTTCCCCCGAGGGAGACAGGGGGGTTGGGTTCGCGGATTGTGCGCAGGTAATGAGAGGGCGACGACGACTTGAAGCGCCTCGAGTCTGTTTTTCGCGCGAGCACCGCCCCGACGGCTTATATATCGGGAATTTCTTTTCGATTTCGCGCCCCGATAGCTTATTCATCTTCGTTCGCCCGGCCGAGGTTGACACATCGAAAGTAGCTTTTCGAATTGCGAGCTTTTCCTGAATAAAAGCGCTTTGATTTAACCGACGGCGGTGCGAGCTTTTAACGGCTTAAAAATTTCCGATGGAATATAAATTATCATTTCCTTTTTACATTTTTTTTTTTTTTTTTGCACAGTCGAGAACTTAAATAACTACTTTTTAAACTTTCGAAATTAAATAACACATCGCGCCGGAGTATTTCCTTTTCGAACTTCTAGTGCCATTGCTCCCTACTCGAGTGCGCGAGGCGGATTTGGTGGAAACTGGTTTCCAGCAAATTTTACGGGGCAATAAATTTTTTAATTAAAAAGACGTATAAAATTGCGCTTTTACGAGGAAGCACCTCGGATTGAATATTTCTATATTTCATCAAATAGATGAGCAATAAATATTCCTTTATCTCTCTTATAAAAATAAAAAAAAAAAACCCTCCGGTTATAAGGTACCTGAGCCTAATATGCCTACCCTAAGCGGAAACGGCCATAATTTTTGAACGGAGAAGAATTTTTTA
>JAWWEN010003664.1:0-30732 GCA_035582955.1 Sycophila texana | reverse complement strand
GACGTAGAAGGCTATGAGGATTCTGGCCCACGCCAGTTCCTGGAAAAGTGGGCCAGAACCCTCATAGCTTACCTACTATTGTAAATTTTTATATTTATGTCACTTTTTTAGACACTGTAGTAATTATTAAGAATTTCTTTAACTGCAACAATATTTATTTTTTAAACTATTTATTTGGATACTATCTCTTCATGACTCACTCTCGCAATTCAAATCACAATAATAGTCGAAAATAAATTCATTTATATTTTCTCTCTGTGTAGAGATATCTTATTACATAATTTATATTAAATGATAGAAAAAAGATAAATTTCTTAGATTTATGGTATAAATTAATATACTACTAGACTTACAATTAAAATTATAATACTTTTAACTAATTTTTAATAGAAATATTTTAATCTTAACGGTGAATCTATAGTAATGTTTACTCTGCAGTACTGCAATATTTATTATTAATATGACAACATTTTTCATTTGGTTAATGCTATTACAACATAACGCGACTAATTAAAGAAAACTTGCAGCTCGATAATATTTGTTTGACAGTGTTTAATGAAACTTTGACGATAAAGTTTGCAAAGTCACTTTGAGAAAGCACACTGATGCATTAGTTAATAGTGGTTTATATTATGCACACGTTTGAACTCATGTACCCTGGTAAGCGCGAAGAATCGCGAAGTAAAGGCGCGTGTAATTATGGAGTTAAAACATGAAAAGTATAGTATCTTTCTGCGTAGCTTTTCTTCCTAATTAACTACGCATAATCTGCAAACATCGCGGCAAGGATTTTAAACACTTGGTACTTTACTTGCTTCTCCATAATTTACGTCTCGGCTTGTTTCTTAGTGCAATGTGATAACAAAATTTATAAATCGCATTTTTCTTTCTTTAATTCTTCTTATCGTTTAAAAAATTGACTGCCTTGATTATAATACGAAAGTAAAATGCATTTTGGCAAACGTATTTTTCTATTTTTTTAGGAATAGATTTCGATAAAGTGCTATTAAAGATGCAATATTATTTGGTTAATTACGTTAAATATTTGTTGTAAAAGGACTTATAGTCTGTTAAACTATTATTAAATAAATAAATAATGTAACTTGAACAAAGTTAATAATAAATGAAATCTTTTTAGGCGGTCGACGTGTAGGTCATGACGGTTCACTTTACTTGCACGCGTAAAAAAAATATTACCAATTTCAAGAAAACTTTACGAATGAAATCAGAACGTACGAAATTTAGACCTCAGTCTAAATCTCCGTTAAAGATATGTCCAGAAAATGTATTCATCTAGTGATCGACAACGAGCCATAAAAAAAAGAGTAAACGACTCGCGCAACGTTGCGCTCGAATCTCTTTGCGCACCCTCGAGGGTGCTTCTCAATCAGCTTCTTAAAAGACTCTCTGCCTCGATTTTCATTGGCGTGTGTTTCACTTTCTATCCCGCCTCCCGGCGCCCAGAACTTCCTAATGGATTACACTGACCGATAAGCCGCGTGGTGGCTGCGCACGATACCCACGCCGGCGATCTCTCACCTCCCTACTCCTTCTCTTTCTCCTTCCAAGGCACCTTAAAGATGATTTAATCTGCAGGCTCGTTTATCTGCTACCCTATTTAGCGAGGCAGTCGCAAAGCCGTCGCGCAGTTCTTTAAGCTCGCGGCTTAGCCAAGATTAATATAAATCCCGGCGATATTCACCCTCGGCCGTTAATTGCGAACTTCCATTATCGGCCGCTTAATTCGCCTTCTTATCTCAAGCGAAGTTCCCCGCGACCGGCGATTCTTGCCGCCTTCGCCTCGATTACTCGTCCTCCGCCCAGGAAAGTATCGCGCCCACCCGACAATTCCTTTTGATCGGACGCTGCCGCGCATACCGTCGCTCTCTCTCTCTCTCTATCTCTCTCTCTTTATCTCTCTCTCTTTTTCGACCTTTTGTCGGGTGAATCGCCGTTTCATGCGGAGACTATTGTTTGCCAAAAAAACTGAATGATTTATTGTGCTTATGATTCGAGGATTTACGACGGAGTTGTTGCTTTGGGAATGCTCAAATGGCGCGTGAAAATTTAACGCCAATGCAAGGGGTATACATTCGAGTAGTTTTAAATTTTATTGTATCTAAAAATATCCAATCGTATAATACTATGACCAAAGTATTCAAATTCAGACTGATACTACATTTTTATAAATTTAAGTAAGAAATATGACTTTTCTCGGAAAGCTTATCGAATATCGACGATCGCGCGGAAGAAGGTCCTATTTTGTTTTATTTTCATTTTATTCGAATTCAGCGCTCCCAAAAAATCCCTGTTGCTGTTGAAAACCAAACAGGAGCAAAGAGTTTGGCTGATTTTAATTACAAGAAAGCGGAAAAAGTTGAGTAGCTGCGGAGAAATTTAAAATCATTGCGAAAAAATTTAATTCCGAGATAGAATTATGTCACTGCTTCGAAATTTTGCGGGGTTTCACCGGATTAAATTTGGACAACAAAGCGAAAGATTGACACGATTTCAATCGTTATTATTATTTTTTCCTTTTACATTTGCATATATAAAAGAAAAACACATTCACAGGAAAAAAGAAAAGTAAAAACTAAATAAACCACGCGCAGGCATGGGTACAACGGGCTAGGAATTAGTGAAAGAAGCGATTAGCACTGACGCCCACCACTGCCGATTGTTCCGGACTCGATTGAAATTCATTCGCCGGAAAAATCGATCGGCCGTCACTTCGGCTCACCGCCGTCGGCCGAAAATATAATTATTCGCTTTCGTTTAACTCGAATAATCGCGTCGATTATTAGATTCGGTCGGCGCGCTGTCGGGGGAATTACGCGAGCCGACCGCCGCCGCTGACCAATCGAATTCCATCCTACTTCCATTTCATTTTTCAACCGTCGCCTCGCGCCCTTTTATTTCGCCCGCCGATCGATCACCTACCTGTCTGTCTGTGCGAGCAGGTCGATCCAGACTCGGAGGTGCTGCACTCGACATCCGGCGCTCTGCGCAGCACCCGCTCCAGCCTGCGGCTCGAGCTGAATCCTCTCCATCTGTCCGTCGGCAGGATCGAAGTCAAGTAAGCATAAGGAATTCTTTTTAATCTCACTTTGATTACCTCTTTTTGTTCTATTTTATTTTTATTTTTTCGCTCTATTTATTGCGATTTTTTAAAAATAAATATGCTCCGCTGCGTTTCTTATTGTGTATACACTGACGAAAAATCGAAATAATTCTTGGAATTTTAAGCGTTATACAAATAAATGTGATCCGGGCGTTTATTTTCACTGCTTCATGAGTTAAAATACTCCGAATATACTGCATAATTACAGGGTTTTTGCAAACAAACTTCTAACTTTATAAATTAAAAGTAAAAATTGTTAATTTTAATAAGATTCTCTTTATTAGTAAATTCAAATTGAATTTCTCGGTTTATTAAAGGTTTAATTTTTATTCGTTATCATTGACAGATTAAAAGCACCTATACTAATGGCTGTATAGCGATGCATTAATTTACCTCATCGGGGCATTAATTAATTGAGCGTAGACGCGGTATAAAAATAAATTTAAATTTCTAGTTTGACGAGGCTACATTTGATAATCAACATGAATGTAGATTTCAAGCATTGATTCGTCTAATTGTGATTCTAATTTTATTTATAGATGCGAGTCGACGGTGCGTACGTCGCCTCCAACTGGGATGCCTTTCATCGACACTCGGAAGACCATGATTTACGGTAATAACTATATTTATTTACATGTAGTTAGTTTTATAGTTTTATCGCATCCATCAGAATTGATTTAATATATTAATTCTCTTTTATCTCTATAATACTGGCAACCAAAGCATTATTTTATTTTAAAAACTAGCCACATATCATAGACATTTTTACTAAATTTACAAGATTAGACTGACATTCCTTCAGTGATTATAAGTAACAAATAGGTGTAATATTATAAAAATAAAAATTCTTAAGAAAAGTATTTTTATATTAGTAGATCATAGAAGAATTAGAAGTAAAACAGGCAGCTTAAACGAGCTCCAGACGGCGTTCGATTATATATTTAGTTCAAACGGCCGATTACCAGCGGTAAATCCAAATCTGCCGACAATTTACAAGCTGCGTCCAGGCCATTAATGAGGTTATTAATTACGGGGACGTTCTCGGGGCCACCGACTATTATTTATTGTTGCGGCGATTCGATTTCTCTGTGAAATAATCAAGCAGTCGTCGGGGTGGTATTACACGATTTTGCAGCGGGCGCGACAAACTTTCCTCGCGAGGCTTCAATCATTCATGATTGAGCGCTTGGAATGCAACCTGTTGGCTCGTCTTGATGGGCGAAATTCTCGGTGAACAAAGTAAAACAACGCAGATGGCTGTGAAATTAGTTTTAAGAAGATTCTAATTAATGCGAATGTCCGTTTTTTAATGGGGACGTTATTTTTTACGATTTTTCCAACAATTTTTTTTAAATGTTTGTATTGATCACATGTTCGCAGTAGCGCGCTATATACTCAGAAAGACTGTTGTTTTTTGATGGTCTTTACTTTATAATTATCTTCTCAAATTGCCAGTTCTCTTTTATTAAATACATTAGGAAATAATTAAAATTCTCTTTTCATTTAAAATTAATGGTTTCGATAATTTACCGTTACGAATTACGCAGATGCAATTTGTTTTCTAGAAACTTGAAATATTGAATCCCTTATATTAAAATGCATTGCGATATAATCGAATTGAAGAGTCTTAAATTATCGAATTTATCGAATTATCGAAATTGAAGAGTGTGAAAGTAGTAGCAATTAAGCAATTAGTAGCAATTAGGTTTTTTTGTTTTTGTCATCCCCGAAAATAATCAGCTCGCGAAGCGCGCGGGTGAATTCTAGTAATTATTTAAAAAGGCTTAATTTAATATACCAAGAAATTGTTTTTTTTTTAAACTGATATATTAAGAATTTTTCCTAAAAATTATATATGTATAAGAAAACCTAAAATATATTTTATAAGCTGGTCCAAAAATTAGACAAAAAATAAATGTTTGAGTTCAATCTATGTATTTGTGTTTATCTATTATATTCTACAAGTTTTTTGTTTGCTTTGAAATGTTGAACATGAGATGCAGTAGGTACTTTGTTATTCTTTAAGAACAAGTTTTCGATTCAATATTTTTATTGTATTATCATTAAAAAGTAACGTCTAAAATTATTTTTAAAAATTCGTCTTTGGTTGCGCGTTAAACTTTTTGTAAAATTCTTCAGATATTAAACATGACTTTTATCGTAAAAATGTTATTTTGACTATAAAATTCATTAAATTAATAAAATAATTTTAAACTATTATTTATTATAACAAATATACTGCAATCGTACTTGTCTATGCAATAAAAAAACCAACAAGCGCTTGTAAGTCTTAAATTTTCATATTGACAAGACATCACAAATAAAGATTGGATTTAAAAAAATTCACAAAATTAATAATAACTTGCATTTTTTTAAATACTTAGCTAGAATCTAATTACGGGCTCCAAGGCTATCGATCCGATTAATGAGCACCAGAAGTAATTAAGCGAAATGCAGCGCGCGTTTGAAAAATCCACTAATTATCATTGTCGGTAGAAAAAGAGGGTGGAAATTCGTGCTAAACGGAAAATAAATAAACTGTCAAAACCAGAGGGAGAGAAAGACAGAGAGAAAATGAGTGGGAAGGAAAGAGAGGCCGAGGAATCGCGATTACGGCCTGGGCGTCCAGTCGAACTTCCGTTGAACCAGTCCAATAACGAAAGCTCGGCTCCATGTCGGATCGATTTCCGACGCCGCCGAGGCCAAAAATTAACAATTGTTCGTCAGTAGATTCGTACTCGCTCACCACTTAAGCAAATTAAAGGATTTTATGGATTTGCAAGTCCATAAAATTAGCCGACGGCGCACCCCCCCCCCCCCACAGGCCGCACTAACGCAACGTTTCGCCTGCACGAGGAGCGGCTGAATTCATCCGTCTACTATGCCATCAAAAAACTCCAGACTCTTTTTCGAACCAGAGCCTACGGTCACCGGTGTAATTGGGTACAAATCGAAATAATCGACGGTGACACGAGATTAATTGCTTCTACTTTATTCGCCGTGTGACATTTTTGGTTCAATTGTTACTCCCGTTAAGGGTAATTCAGTAAGTTACCTAAGACGGTGTTCACGAATTCGTTACTTGTGATTATAATTTTACGGTGTTAGGATGAGAATTGTTTATTGAATCAGTCTGCATACTAAAAATTAGTTTATCGTTTTTATTATTTTATTATTGTTCTTTTTTTTTAATTTTTCGCGTAAAATGTTTGATGAAAGTTCCATTAAAAATTGAATATCCAATCTACGTGGATTAAATAAAGTATTAAATTAAATGTGAGTATTTATATAATTTTTGTTTTAAATTAATACTAAAAAAAGTTGAAATATTAGTTAACGTGATGTAATACACCGTTTCTCTCCTTCATTTCTCACAAAATTTTCCAAGTTGAAGGTGTTGAAACGAGACTCTTAGACACTCTATTGCAATAATTTCTTGTCAAACGTCCCTGGAAAAAACAAAATAAACGCGTTCATAACCTTCATATTGTTAAGAAAAATATCAAATAGAATCTTCCATGTGGCAATTTAAAAAAATTTTTTACAACAACTTTTGACTTTAAACACATGAGTATTACTTATAAGTTTGTTTAAATAAATAGGTAAGTTGTTTACCTTCTTATGCTTATTTAATAATTCACTTATTTATTGACTTTTATGTTGTCTACTAATTAGTGAACATAATAATATAATTCAATACTGAAAAGAATTCCTTTCGAAGCAGTTGTCTGACCAAACACGTATGTTACCACTTAATATACAAGAAAATAATGGACTAATTCTATAAAAAGTTTACTTTAGAAAGTGATCAAAAAGTTAGTTACTATAAAAGCAATTTACGTCCATACAGAGGAAATTAATAATGAAGGAAGTTTACAATTTTCTATACTTACTGCTCACCAAGTGTAATACACCACAGCGATTTCTGCGTTTTCTAATTATCAAAAGTTCGAAATCATTTCTGTAGGTATGTCTGAGCTTCATGCTCGTGAATGAAAATTTAATGCTATTGTGTTAAACTTTATCTTCCCGCGAGAAACGTCATAAACACGATAAAGAAGATAACATTTTTTTAACTATATAACAAAACTTCAGCGATTCATCGCAGCTAATTAAATACTTTTCCAATTTTTCAGCCGTAAAGCGCAGAAGTCAAAAACTTCAGAACCTCGCGACCCTAAAGTATCCCTCTGCAAATTAGTAAAGAAAAAAAAATATATAAAAAGAATAATTTAAGAAAGAAGGTTGATTTCCTCTTTTGGCGTGGTTAAGATCGTAAACCGAGGTAAAAAGTCCAATCTCTCGATGCTGCTGTCACGGGCTGAGTCTCGCGAGACGCTCGCCGGCCGCGAGAAATTAAAACGATAATTTACAGCTGCCGGAGGGTAGAGGTGGGCTCGGCGCGTCTAATTGCGGCTTAAATTAGCCGCCGGTGGCGGGGGACGCCTCGTAAAGGCGAGCAGGCGCGCGTCAACCGGCCCATGCGTAATTAAAAAGGATAAGTATGCCGACTGCACTGTAAATCTCGCTTACGGGCCTCCTTTTTTTTTATCGATGTAATCAGGCCGTTCGTAGCGGCGATCATGAGCCTCGTCATGGACCGACCAGCCCGACGAGTACGAATCGCCGTCTTATTAACCCTTTGAGAGAAGCGCGCGCCTGCTTTTGTTTGGTTGCGGTGAGCCATTGATTTTTTTTCTCTCTCTCTCTTCGTTCTCTCTCTTGCTCTCCCTACGAAGCGTATCGCGCAGGTGCTTGGCGCTGAGCCCCTCGCCTGTGATGTTTAACGATGGAGTTAATTGAAAGACTTTATTTACAAACAGCTTCGGTTTGCTTCCTGGCCTTTTTTTATTAACGGTATATTGCCTGTAATTGAAAGTTATCGCGATTTCTGAATTTTACTAAAAATAAAAGAGAAGAAAGTAATTTTGAAAAAGTATGTAATTATGTTGCAGTTGTAAAGGCGAATGTCCAGTGACGATTTGATTTAAATACTTTTTTCAGACAACTCGAGTTATTTGAAATATTTTTTAATGAAAGACTTAAATTGGAACAACGCAAGCGTTCGACCTCGAAATCCCATGAGCATTCAAATTTCCTATATATATTTCACAGTGTATTTCTACTTAACTTGAATATTGTTATATAGTAATTTCTTACTATAGTAATATTCATATAATAATACTTTAATAAAACTTATACTCCATGTTCCCGCGTAAAAAATGTTTTGCAGCGCAAAAATTTAAATTATTTTTGTAAATAACGGTAATGAACTTTAAACGATGCTAAATAACTCATCGACGAGCTTTCAATAAAGTAATTAACATACCCGCACAAAGTGGAATTAATCGAACCGCAAATAAAAGTATCCGCATAATTACAGTTTGCCGGGACACTAACCGTTAACTATGGCACTAAGGTAATTAGCGAAATTAAAAAAAAAAAATTAAAAAAAACATACAGAAATGACTTTGGATACAAATAATTAAAACATATTTAATGCCGCGGCAAAAAGCTAATGAAACTCCAATAATTAATACATCCCCGCGCCCATTGCAGCGGAATTGTCGTTAGCTCGTAATAACGCTAGAGATCGGTATATAAAAAAAAAATGAAACAAACAAAAAGCGAAGAAAAATAACGCACGCACACAACAACAAGCACCGCGACGAAAGAGGGAAATCGACGAGGCCGCGGCCGATTATGTTAATACGCGGCATGTAAAATTAATGGACGCGACCGTATAGCGACTGGAGCGAGAGGGACGGAGCCCTCCATTAAAACTGAGGGCGAATCGGGTCGGCGCACAATAGCGCACGGCTGCAAATGGATTTATGGCGTCCTGAATTATTTCGCACGAGTCATTTGCCGCCTATTGACGGGAGCATCTGTCCATACCGACCGTGACGAAGTCCGCGCGTCCGAGCAGTGATTGGTCGCTTATTAACGATGCAGAGAGTCGCGCCCGGAATGAACCTCCGCTACCACCACCGACCAACCCCCCCTCGGGGGGCCGTTTGCGCGCGCCAAGCGTCGATCCATTGACCGGCGCTACAACGGGCCGCTTGTATACAAGATGACGACATTGTGCCGCGGGATGATGTTGCGCCGTGCTTCCGCGAATTAATGAACGAGCGGCCGCCGAGGCGCGCGCGCACCGTTGCGGCTTGGATACGCCGATTGCGCTCCGAGTGCGGTCGGACAAAACGGGGGTTCGCCCAATGGGCAGCGAGGTGCTCGTACTCCTCGTTTTTTTTGCCGGGAATAGCGTCGTTGGTTACTGATTAGCGCACTGATTCCGAATGCGGCGCATCGCAATGAATAGCCTCGCGGGCTGCCTCTGATGATGCGGAAATTTATTGTAGATAATAAAGCGTATTTCACTTGGTATGGCTATAAAATCTGCATTTTTATGGGGGGGGGGGGTTGTGACAGTTGCGTTTTATAAAGTTCTATGCTCGCGGTCATTTGGTTGCCGATGGTTTAATTATTGATGATTTATTCAAAAAATTTTAACGATTTTACTGATTCCGTTGTTTTAAGGATTATATTGAATGAGCATATTTACGAAATTAACATTTTATTTGCGTGTTAATATTGTGAATTTAGTATTTTTAAATTATTTTAAATGAAAATATTTTCAAATGTATTGAATCATTATTTTAAGTATTGTCGAATATGTAAACACAGTTTAATAAGTTATATGTTTGTTTGGGTTTCGTTTATTAATATTTTGTGTTTTAAAATTAACATATTTCGTGTGTTAAATTAAAATATGCAAAAGGTATCAATAAAAATAGTACGCTACTTTTATTAAAACACAAGTGTGTTTGATATTCTATTTTGACGAAAGTATTATAAATTTCCTATTTTTAAATTATTTTACATGAAAATTATACAATAAAAATGATACTATAGAACAAGAATATTTAAAAATTGTATGTAATCAATTTTTAAATTGAAATATTAAAGTAACTGAGCTGCTTAAAATTGATTTACTTATTGATCTACGTATTGAATAATGTATTTAAATTATAAAACTGAAAGCACAACGTAATTTAAAATATCAAATTAACGAACAAGGAATTTGAAACTTCATTTACAATGTTTATTTATTTATCAATCGAAGTATTGAATAATGCATCGAATTCTCGAATTTAAAAGGAGCACTTTATAATCACTAATAAAAACGGATAATTTATACAATAAGAACTTAAATATAGTATTAAAATTATACTCCAACAAGTAACTTCTAACTTGGGAGAAATTCCTATATAATTAGTGCGCTAAGTAACTTCTTCAAATTAATTTCAGTAACTTACTCGGCAAAATTAAAGAGTTCACAAAGTTATATTTCCAGTTTATCTATGAATCCGCGATAAAATAATGAATAAGACATTAATCATCGGTCCCTTAATTACAAAGGGCAGAACGGGACCCGTAAAGCCATCGCAAAAATGTCGCCCAATATAATTCGAACCAGCGAAATATCATTAAACCCCTGTGAAACTGGCGCAATGCGCGCCCGGCAAAATGCATCATCAAGCGCCTATTAACTACCAGGTGATAAATTAATGACTTGTTAATGAGCTATTCATAATCACAGGTAATTCACGATCAATCAATTATGAAAATTCACTCCCACACGGTGACCGTGCCAGCACGCAGTATACCCTTTTGTTTACGACTATGTGCCTTACAAAAGTCCGTCGTTTCGGTTTATTGCTGTTTCTCCCCGACGCGAGGCGTACGCTGTTGTGCCTGAACTGGGCCTGAGCGTCGGAGGCAGATGGCGACGGCGTGGCTGGCGTATTATTGCTTGGTATGGCTACGGCAGTGAGCGCAGTCCGGCAATTATTGCATTACAGCGGTGAAGCGAATCCGTGCGCCAAATGGCGTATTACCACGTCGGAACGATCCGTCAATTAAGCGGCCGATTCGAATTCTTTCGCGTGTCCCGCGCACATGAAGCGGCTGACGGATTCTAGTCACGCTTAGATTTTTATCTCCTCTTATTCTTTGTATTGTGAATATAATTTGTTATTTTGTATGAAAAGGAATTACTCGGTAAAGTGCGATTTGATCTTGTTGTGCCTCTTTTTTTATTAATTATTAATCTGATTGTGAAGATTTTTTACACTACTTTTTATTCATTGCTTTGCCAGGGAAATTTATACCCGACTAATAGATAGTATATTAATCAATTAATTAATTGATTGCTCAACTTAAAGTGCAAGGAATTATTAAATGTCTAAACATGTTGTGCCCTAATTTCAGTAGTAAAGGTCACAATCCGATCAGACATTAAAATCCCGCAGTTTATTATTTATATTACTTAAACAATTATATTGTTGTATTTTGTAAATATAATTTATTACGTAGTGTAAAAAATTATCATTAAAGTGCGATAAAATCTTTAAAAGTATATTTTTAATTATTAATCTGATTATACATATTGTATACATTTTTTATGTTATATAACTTTACGCTAAATTACGTTAACTTTGTATTTATTGCTTTGTAAAAGTTATTTATTCTCATCTAACGCTTAATATATAAATAAATAAGTAGATAAATAAAGAAATAAAATACAAAAAAACTAGGACCGTTGAATGGAAACCCGTTATGGTTTACTTTCAGTAGTAATGCTCAATATACGCTCGGACAGTTTCACAATTGTACCTCTATTTATTTATTTACTTTTTTTTATCAATAATTCCCCGCGTAAATTATCTATAATTTGTATTTAACTGATGCTGCATATAATATGCAATAATAATTTTTTTTTTTAATTTGAAATTCAAAAATTAAATTTATAATAACTTTCGTTTATCCGAGTATTCTATAAAAAAAACTCATATTACCCACTACTGAATTTTAAAATATTATTTTATTTTAAATAATAACTTAAATTATTTAATGAATTCGCTTACAACATTTTAACAAACAATATTATATTGTCCCGACGGAATATCCAGCCGTTCATTCGCGAAGAAAGTATAAAGCGGTAGAACAAACCCACGCAATAATCGTTCGAAGCCCTTGCATAAAATCTGGCGTCCGGACCGCAGGGCCGCTTAATTTTCCATGAATCGGGCTGCGCGCCGGAGCCCCGCGATATTAGAAGTCGGTGCTTGTTTAACAATCCCGTTAAGCCGGGGCACGCGAAAGCCCTCCCGCCGCCGGCATAAATTCTTAAACGTCGTCGGCGGTGCCGGGCTAAAACACGCAGCCTTTTCGCGGCATCGGCTCACTGCATGGTAAAAGAGGCCGAAAGGGGTTACGAAGGAGGGGAAGGGAGTGGCAGGAGGGATGAGCCACGAGGTGCAGTATGGCCGCGTCGCGCTCGTCTCCAGGCCGGAAGATCCGCAACCGTCGACCGGACGCGATTATCTCGTAATTCAGCCTCGGACGGATGGGGTTAAGGGAAAAAAGTTACGAGGAGCGAGTGCGGGGGTGGCGTTCCGCGAACGATTTAGCCTAACGAGAAAATCGAAGGTCGTTACGGGGCGAACGACGGCTTTTCCGGTTTCCGCCTCGCCTCGACGGTATTAGCCGTCGCTTCCTCGCCTCGCTCCCACCTCCCCTTCCTTCCCCGTCGCGAGGTTTCTTCCACTCTATCTGCTCTCCGGCACTTTTCTCAACGTACACTTTAGACCCGCGGTGTCTCGGAGCAATGAGAGGGAGTGAGAGGATAAAGAGACGGCCCGAGCTTTTTCGAATCGAAGCCGCTTTTCTTCGGGAATCCCGGCGGATTCCTTTCGAATTCGGGATTTCGCTCCTTTTTTTTGGAAGGGTAACGCTGATACTCTTTAAAGGAGGTGGGAGAGGGCGACTTTTCATTCACTTGGGGCGCGCTGCGTGTGCCCATTCAATTATGTAAATCACGACCGAATGTAAATAAGGCACTAAGATAAGTTGCGGTTAAAACTTTGCCTGTTTGCCCTTGTTACTTGCAACGTGGATATAAATGTTTGACGACTCTTCGGATTGCCATTGACTTAGCGTGTCAAGAGGTGCCGAAATAGTTTTGACATTCTGTTTAATAGACGAAATTTTATTAAAAAGAAATTAAAAAATAAAATATTGATAATGAAAAAAAAATTTTAATTACTGCTGTGTATATTCAACAAATACCGTTGACGAATCTTTTTTTTTTTTTTTTTTTTTTTTTAAGAAATATTTTTTCATCACGTTTCACTCGAGCACATTGATAATTGATTTTACAGTACCTGCCTGCATTGAATCGAAATTCAATAAATTTCATTTAAACCATAACAGCATTCTGCGAATATTAAAATTATAATACAAACGAAATATCGAATTATTCGCGTATGAATATTGCAAAATGCTTTCGTTCCATTTCGAAAATACAAAAAAGCAATAACAGTACTTATTAAACCACAGCGAGCCATTATAAAATATAGTAACGAGCCTGCAAGTAACGCTCAAAAATCGCTTTACTACAGTTAAAAAAAAAAATCTCGGTAACTTTCATCCGAGCTATCCGCAAAATCGACAAACGCTCGTCGTCGGCAAAGTCCCATTAATCAGCCGGCGATCCGTCCTCGTCAAACTCCCATCCAAGTCCGCCTCCACCCCTTCTACCTCGCCGCCTACCAGGGTAACACACACTGGCATTAGTCATCCATTCAGCTAAACGTGCCCCGTTACTCACCGAGCGTTTCTGCTTCTTGTGTTTCAGTTCAAGGGCACGCGAGTCTATCAGCGCCGTCGGCGACGCTGCTGCTGCTGGCGCTGCTCCTCCTCGCCCTCCAAAGGAAGGATTAAGGGGACTAATGGCCGGACCGACCCCCCTTCGATAAGCGTTGCGCGGAGGAAAGACAATCATGGCTCGATTTCGGACCGCCCGAGGCTGGACCCCTTTCCCCGGACCCTGCCATTCACGCCGGTCTCTCTTTCTCGAATGTGGAAGCTCGCTTTATCCTCTTAATCCCGGTGAGTCTACTGACCCACGTAGCCAGTGGCTGGTAAACGCGCGATGCTGTTTTTACACTCTTCTTGTTTTTTTTTTCGCGGGACACTCGTTGCTTCGAGTGATGCAGTTGTCTTTTATTTTTCTGAGTTGAGGTAATGCGTTAATTTGCGTGAAATTATTCGACGATACTTTGGAATTCCTACACAGAAAAACGTTCCTAAGGATAAGACATGTTTATTTATTTAACCAGAGAAATAAAAAACGTTAACGTAAACGTTAACTTAACGTTAACGTTAATATATTAATGTTAAACGAGGAATGGTTGGCCTAAGTGTAAGAATTTACTCTTTTTCCTCATTAATATTTACGGAATTACCTACAAATTACTATTACAGAGTGATAGGGAAAAAATCGTAATCGCTCAAATTTATTTTACTGAGCTGTTCCGTAATTTTATACGGAAGTACAAACAAATTTTACAAATAATTATACCTTCAATTTTACTGAATCCAAGGATTAGTCCTGGAAATTTTATTCGCGTTTGCTACAGAGATACACACATATGAAGTACCAATTTAATTGGCCGTTGAACGGAAAACGTCAATGTGGTTGGTTCTTCATACTTACGTATGTATTACTGCTCGACAGAAGATCGATAATTTTTATAAGACAAGTCAGTAAAATTTTCTGAGCGGTGTCAAACTAAATGATAAAGTGCCACAAGTTACCACGATTACCGTTCATCTCGTAATTTTTAAATCGATTATTTTTTCATATTTCATTGAAAAGTTCTTTCCGTACTGTTTAAAAAGATAATTATAAAGCAATCATAAAAAATTTAAGCTGCCTTCATTTTAAACGCGTTTTTTCTCAGTAGAAACGTTTTTCCGTGTCGATGACCAAGACACTCAGAAAATCTTGTAAATAAAATCGGCTCTAGATAAAGTGTGAATTGCTCCACGTAAAAAAGGCAAATAGCGAAAAGAATGCAGACCGTTAGGCCAATCATTTATCGCGCATGCGCGAGCAATGTAAATGTAAATGAGCGGTGCGGGCGGGCTGCTACCGAACGGGTGCGTGAGTGAACCCGCGAGGATCATTGTTTATCATGTAAAGAGACGCATCGCTCGTGGAGGAAGAAGCGAGACGCATATAGAAAGAGAGAAAGAGGGACAGAACGGAGAAAGAAAAAAAAAATGTACGTTACAGCCCAAATAATGTTCCCTCGTTGTGTTGACACTCATTTCTCGCTGTGTAAATAAGATTCCCGCGTTGGATATCAGCCGTTCAAATATTTATCGCGCGAATAAAAAAGGCAAAAAGTTTATTGGATGTACATATAGATGGCAGGAGAGCTCATCGAGCGCTAAGTGAGCGTATGCGTGGAGTACATGTGTGTGTCCGAGTGTGTGTGTGTGTGTGTGTGTGTGTGTGTGTGTGTGTGGGCGTACGAGGCGCTGCCGGAAAGTGCGGAAAACGCTTCGACACCTATCGGAGAATCTGCGATAAGGAGTCGTTTGAGCGCTGAATATTGGATGACATGGATCCTCCTTTTATTTTCCTTTTTCTCTTTTCCTCGTTTTTTTTTTTTTTAAGCAGGGTAATAAGGCCTGTTTTCAAGTGGATTTAAAAGAGCGACAATTTGGATTTCCACGCGTTTAATGTATACTTAAATTAAATGAATTATTTTTAATTGAAAGCGCGATAGTGAATTGAAAAAATAAACGTTAAAAACGTTAATTGAATTTTGTATTTACAGACAGATAAAGAAAAAAAAAACGAGGCAGCACGCATACACCCACCTTTCGTTTAAAAAAGAAAAACTTTTTATACGCAAAGCAAAGTCGACCATTTTAAAACTGCCAAATATTTGTTATTTTATAATAAAAAAATGTTATTCGTTTAACGACAACAAAAAATCTAAAGCTATATACAAAAAAAAAATCTTTCATCGTCTATTTTCAGTAGTTAGGGTAAAGCTGCGATCAGACGTTAATATAGCCGTTTACGTCGCTGTTAAAAAAAAACGCGCTTTTTTTGTTATCAATCAAACTCAATTTCCCGATGAATCATCACGATTCTCGTTGACTTGTGCCCACGAGCGAAGAAATCAGACGCCGCGGCAAGTATCGAACGAGACTCGTCATAAATCGCAGTTCGAAAGGAGGCGCGCCTGGCGCTTGCACGCGTCGTCGCCGAGGCTGGGCGCATAAGCTTCCGCACTAATTATAAGTTTTAATTGGTACATGTGATTAGTAAACGCTCGGCTCCATCCCCCCACGGGGGAACTGAAAGTATTTCAATCTGCGCTGTGACGGAAGCGACGACAACCGAGAAATTTCCCGGAAACGCGCTCTCTAACGATCGATTAATTTTTCACCCTTTAATCGACTTTCGTTTAACCTCGTTTTTTTTTTGTTCTATTTTCCACGAGGGAAAAGCTCTCTGGAGCTGTTTGTACATAGTTGACTAATTATAAGGCAACGAGCAGACGATTGTGTAGCATCGCAGTGTACACTAATGTTTGTCGGCTTACGGTATCGAGCGATGTTTATCAGGCGGGCTCAATTAATAGGGAAAAATCATTCTCTTAATCTGGATGGGTAAACAAGGTGTTTATTGACAAATATGCTCGGTAATAAGTACGGTGATGAGATTTATTACTGCGCTAAATTTTATAACAGCAATAATGGAACATCAAAATATTTCATGTGCTGTGAAAATCAATATGCAAAAATTGTATTTAAAACAATTTAGTTTGAATGCATTATACACCACAAAAATTATTTTTTTTTTCTTTTGAACTTTATATTTTATTGATAAAAAGGAATTTGTAAAAATTAAAGTGAACTGATAAAAAAGTATAGTCTGTAAATAAACAATTTAACAAATATATTAAAAAAATAATTACCCAGTTTAAATAATAATTGAATTGGATATAAAACTTGCAGTAATTGGGCACACTGTGCGAGAGTCAACATAATAGCAATTCGTCTGTCAATACTCTTCATAATCAAAATTGACTTATGTTAATTAATAATGTTTGCTATTGCTACTTTAATAACGCTGACTGTTATAATTAAAATCGTTTAATCAGCGGATTAAAAATAGATAATTATCTATATTAATTAAACATTACAATTACAATTGGTTATATTGTAAGATAAGCTTCTTATTAATTATATTAATATTGTTAAACAGATTCAAATAAATTAAAATGACAAATACTAGTTTATTGTTTAAAGTACCATATATTATTATTATTTAACTTAAAAGCTTAAATTCTCTTAACGTATTCATCACGTGCATTATTATTAATTATAAACTTGTTTTGTTTTTTAATTCTTACATTAAAAAGAAAACTATTAGTTTTAACAAAATATTTTTTTTTAAACAGCTAGTATCAATAAATTAATCAAACTTCTAGAATTTAGAAGCTTTAAAAAAATATTTAGTGGATTTAAAGAAATTAACTAAATATATAATTATACACTTATTATAGTAAATGCTTAGAGCAAATGTTACTGTTATTTCGTTCAAGCATTAAACATTAATTGGTTTTTAATAAAATCAGCTAGTTCTTCTTTCCTTGAACAATCTTTAACTTTGGTGTTGCTCGAGCCAACCACGAATCCTCATGAAAAAATTCATAAACAGGTCTGGTCTAAATCTAGAATCACATACTTATTCAGATTAAGAGAAGAAAATAAAAAAGAAAATCGGAAAACTCGATCATCAATAAATAAATACAGACGTCGGAGATATTCGCGCTAAACAAGCGTGACGTCTGCGGATCTCAGTGCAACGTTTGTCCGCAAAGTGACGACGTCAGCTGTGCTTATGCGGACTCGAAGTTTACTCGCGGGCCGCGTGTGCTTATGCTGGTGGAGGAGGGTCGCCGTAGGCGCATCGCTATACCCAAAGCGGCGAAATCGGTAAAGCGAATCGTTCGGCGTCGGCTACGTCATCGTCGCGATCCCCGCCCCCCGCGAAATCCGATAGTCGACTCTGCTCGGCGTTTCCGGCAATCGCGCGCGGAAGCTCCTCTTGCTCGACGCTCGGAAAGCAAGTTTGACTTTACGCGCCGGCGGCGGCCCGTTCGCGCTCCCGGGCTTTAGTTTTCGGCGAAACCAATTTTGGCGAAGCTCCAAAAATTTACGTCACGAGTGAAAGCTCGCCCCCCCCCCCTAGTCTCCCGTAAGATGCTTTTTACGCTGATTTATATCGAGAGTTAATTTTGCTTAGCATCGGCGTCGAGCGCAGCCTCGAAAGTCTCGGAGAAGGTTTAGGAGGTATAAGAAGTGTTTTCGCTGAAAATTGCTTTTATATTTTATTCGCCGAGCCGGGAATTGATATCGACGACCGCCAACTTAGAAATGCATTGCAATTTCCAAAAACACATAAAACTAGTGAAACGCGTTCTGTGAGCCGAGAGTGCTTTATATGATTGCAAAAAAGTTTCGTCTTTTTTTGGAAGATAAACGTATAAATAAAATGTACAGTAATGATAAACCTTATAGTCGCCAGCTGTAAAACGCGAAGAATGAGAAAGTAGACTTCTTTCTCTGATTTATTCAGCTTTCCATTACGCATGTAATTGCTTTACTATTACGATTACAAAATTTCATCAATGATTTTTACCTACTTTACTTATTAAATCTTTCTTTGGATGTACTTAGCTTATTAAATCTCTATTGGTTTATTGAATTTCACGATACGTTGGCACAGGATAGATTTATTGAAGAAAACGACTAGTCAGTCTTCTTAATACAGTGAGAATTCCATTAAAGAGAAAACGGTGCCCGTCATTCCTGAAAACCGAAGCGTCATTCTATCTGGGGGAAAAATCACTATCAATTCGATTTTAACCTAACCTTTTGATGTAATTAAGTCAAACGGATTTTATAGTCTCTCTAAGGTGACATATTTTATTCAGTATCTCCAAGTGCACTTTTCTATAAATCAGAATCGTTTTTATCCAACTTCTGGCTAATCTATTTATGAAAGAGAGGAAATAAATCGTACCGTCATGGAGGACATATTCCTCTCAAACTCGGCATGAAAAGGAGACATATTCAGACAATTTGATTCTGAAAATTTTATCGTAAAAATAAAAAAGAACTTTTCTCAGTTCATCTCAATTCATTTGATGCTCTGGTTAAAAGAATCAATGAAATCAATGTCTATAATTAGTTATAGTGGTACAAATACTGCGAACCAATTATCCTTCAACAAATTAAATATTAATTAAGTAAAGACGTATGAAGATTTCCATTAGTTTCATAAGGTGGATCGTTTATCTTATTTTTTTTTCTTTTTTCATTTATTCCTCGAAGCAAGGTCTTCCATGTTTCGCTTGGTTATGAAATTGTTATTATGTTATTATATAATAAAAGGTGATTTTGTTGTAAAAATAATCTGAAAACTCGTATATTATAAATCAGACATAAACTAATTTGTACTACAAAAATAGAATCCTTATAAACAAAATTTGTATTTATTTATTTCGTTGTTTTTTTTTATAAAATAATTTATTGAAAGATTTCGTACTCAGTAAAAATGCTTCAAGACATTGCCATCCATAAAATCGTAAAGTGGTTCTTGTAAAGGTTAACAAATAATTACCGGCGATAAAGCAATTGCATTCATTTTTTTTCTCTTTCCTTCGAATTTAAAACAAGAATCCAGTACCGCCTACAAAATATGCAGTGCTCAAATTGCCGTCGAACGTTAGATCCCACGCAGAGCGAGCTTTCGCCGGTAGACAGAGAGGGAAGGAAAGGGGGCAGGTTTTTAAGATACAAGCGCACGAGTAAATGGGCCGCCGATGCGGCGCGTCAAAGAAGACTCCCCGCGGGGGCGAGTCTCGCGACAATGCGAGCAGCGCGCGCGGCATCAGCTTTGGAGCGGGGCTTTTTTCCTGCGGGGAATCGCGGGGGCAATTCGCGCCATTTCCCAGCCGGGCACTTTCGTGTTCGGAGATAAGACGGCGGATGACGAGGGCGGCGAGGAAAAAACCCTATCCCCCGGGCGAGCGACTGAAACTTTGCGCGACACGCGTTCGACGAGTTTTCGCGTCCTTTGACGAGGACACGTATGGACGAGGAGCAGCGGCTCGTCGATGAAAGGCTGCGAGGAAGTTGGCCGGCCTTTCGCGAACGATTTCTTTTATTATTATTTCTCTGCTTTCATGCGATTTTCTAAAAATGTTTTTTTTTTTTTTAACTCAGGATGATTTATTTTTTTTTTAAGGCTGCTGTAAAAGATGACTAGAGGAGACGAAGCTTTTTTGTACATGTAAATTACTCGATTGTGGTAGCGAATTTTCTGGTATTTATTTTTGCTGTCCGTTAGAGAGCTTTTGATCGGCAAAATTTTTTGAATGTTTAAATTTTTACATCTAAAATTTTCTACTAAAAATAATCTTTATTGGAAAAAATACAATAGTTTTTCTTGTAAAAATGTCCAATTTTTTGCACTCTTCTCAAAAAGATTAATATTTTTTATTGCTCATGCTTTTATTTTAAAAATATTTGTAGCATTGTGCCAGTTTTTACTTCTTCTGTGAGGACAGTGTGCTTTAAGCAACAATAATTTTTTTTAACAGACTAAAGTATATAGCTTCGAAGTTAAATTTTCGTTTGCATTCGTAAACCGTAAATTGTCATCGTGTATTAAGGGAATCTGCCGCGAAATTGAGAGCTACTTAATCCAAGTTCAAGATTTCACGAGGAGCTTGCAGCTATTCCCCTGCCAAATAAGCCGATTTACTAGGGGCTCTGCGACGACGGGTTCTACTTGTCTTTCGTGATTTTCCGCGAAAGTAATGCCTTCTTCTTTGACTTATAGCTAAGGAAGCTGGTACTAAGCCGCATGATTAGTTCGCTTTTTAAAGTTATTTAAAAAAGAATGTATTAATAAATAACAAAAGAAAAAGAACGAATTTTTTCAATTTCGCAGACTGAAAATGATAGACATAATTAATGAAAGTAATACCGACGTAAAAAGAACTCATCATGTACTTAAAGAACTGAAATTTTTCCATTGACGAGACATCAATCTATTCATTGCCTCGTTATTCCGAAGCCTCGTACATGAATAAAATATTTCAATCATATACCGAGCGATTTTCATATACCGTTGTGCATATCACCCATAAATTTCGCGATCCACGGCGTTTAATTAACAATTGAGATTTGCCGGAATATGACTTTTGAATATTTGACGCTATTGCTTAAAATTTTATGCTAATATGGAAATATTAATTCCGGATAAATTTGGGCCCCCCATGCTCTATTTATAAGGGAAATTTGATACAGACATTAATTCACGATTAATTTTACCTCATCCCCCTTCCCCCTTCCCCATGCATTTACAGCGCGTACGGATGATGATTTCTGCGTCCGCTTGTAAGTAACTGATTATTCATCGACAAACGATGCTGGATCCGCGACAAAATCTGTGTCGCTGCAGCGGCGCTTCGTCGTATAAATACGTGTATGCTCTATATATATAGTGTATAATCCGTGATTAACACACTATTGTATAAAAAAATTTATAATACACAGTTAAATGTATACGCACTCCCAATAAAATTATATATATACATATGGTCAGTAAACAAAAAAAAATATATATAATACGTGTATATACTATGTATCAACGGCCGAAGGTGGCCAACGACAAAAGAGGAAAATGCTGCTAAATAGTCATGCTTTACTGCATAGTAAGGAAATATTAAAACAAAATTTAAAAGCGGAAGAAGTGCGCTAGTTGAGTGCCGTACGTTTTTACAGTTGGAGGATCGTGCGAGCCCAGCGGGAGAAAAGAAAAAAAATATGTCGATGTCGCGTGTACCTGTTTGGAATCACGATGGTCTTTCGATTCGATCGAATCTCACGTGTCTTCATGCGGCGCTATACTCACACTGGCGCCAAAGTGTAATTGTATTATAAATACGTGAATCAATAAAAAAATATAAATTAAACATGTTTGCCGAGGCAAAGAAATATATCGAACGCTTCCATTCGGCCGGAATAAGTATAAAAAAATTAGTTCACCTATTCAGAATGATGCACATGTATCTCTTCACTGCGTAACAAAAAAATAATAAATAAAAAAAGACGAAATCAAAATTAAATAAATAAACTATTAGAACGCTTATAAAAATGAATAAAAAAGAAAAACTACTTGAAAGAGTATATTACGTGTAAATTTATTGAAAAATTTTAATGAAGCGTTGTATTCTGAAAGGTTTAAATTTTGATAATATAAAATAAAACGACGATGATGATTTTAAAAAAGAGTCGTACAAAGTCGAAGAAATAATCATTATTATTATTATTATTATTATTATTATTATTATTATCTTTTTTTTTCAATTCTTTTACCTGGCGTTAAAGCGAATTTAGTGAACGAAATACGTGTGTACTTGACTGTGTGTATTAAAATTTCATCGCTCGATTCCGTTTGTTCCCTCCTATATATACATCCGACCTTACATTTTTAATAACGACACTGTTTAGAGGTTTAGGGGTTACCCACTCCTCCCCCCTCTCGATCCGTTTCGGCTCTCCCTCCCCCCCAATTGTTCCGCATCCAGTCACTCACCTTCAATACTTAATTCCGTTTACCGCCATGAGTATCGATAAAATTACGAGTCCCGTGAAGTGTGCACGACCCCACCGTAATCAGGAACAACGAAGGGTGTCCACGCCGAGGGGGTGAGGGTATGTGAGCGTCGACACCCGAGGCAAGCGTCCGGGAATGTGTCTGCTTTCCGAGATGTCGCCTATCTAGTCTTCCGATTCTGACTGTCTGACGTTCGGTTTCCTTCGGTCCGGACATTACTTTTCAATTCCCGCCTTCCAGTTTAATTTTTCATCGCGAGTAGAGAGGCGACGGGGTAAATCGGAAGATCGGACACTTTAGCCGAATCACTGCACATACTATAAATATTATGATTATATGGAATATACGTTATTGAGGAAGCGTCGAAGATGTTTCGCCAAAAAAGAAAAAGAAAAAAAAAAGATAAAATAATGGGGGATAAAGTGTGCTGGTGAATATAGTATTATGGGAGTATGCCTGGGGAAACATTTTCCGCTTAACATATGTTGTACCGAAATTATCGTCTAGCCAAGTAAGATCATGTGTATGGCCTAATGTATATATTTCGCAAATTTAGTAATAAATCATATTTCAGTAAATCGTTGTTGTACTTATTTCACCAGAAATCCTTCTGTATATTTATTAATTTTATTTATAATTTTATATATTTTTACAGTTGTTTCCACATTACGTGAATAAAAATTTTAATTAAAAAGCAACAGAGCAAAAATTTTAATTAACAAGAAGACAGAGATTATTTTTTTGTTTTTATCTAAATTTTATAGATTTAAGATTATATTCTTCACTTCAATTTTTACAATAGATCAATAACGTCATTATCTATTATTCCTTATATTTATTTTATGTAAAACATCAATAATAAAATGCATTTTTTCAATTAGAGGCTTTTTAGTTATTTTATTTATTTGAACTTTACAGATTCAAGTTTATTCTTCACTTAAATTTTTACAACCTACAATTGTTAAACTTTTGAAAAATGTTATATCTAATATATCAGTATTTTATAAATCTCTTATCATGTTTATATCTATTTTATGTACACAATCACTAATAAATATTATTTTACAATTTTTATTTAAAGTATATTTTCCACAGTTATTAAATAACATGCAAAATATCCTGTTTTCTTTAAATTAGAACTTTTCAGCTTAAACACAAGAAATATGATAGAAAAGCAGCTGGAATACCAGAGCGAAAGGTAAGTTATATTCCAAACGTGATGGGCGTAGCTTGCCAAAATAAAAAGAAGATGCTCGCCCTCATCCGGAAAGCCGCAAAAAAAAAAAGAATAAAAATTAATCCCCTAACAAACGGCTCCACTTTAGTCTCATTCGTTTATTCATTAAGAATCCCGGCCACTCGATCGCTTTCCGCACACCATTAAAAAAAAAATTGATCTTCAATCGGGCAGATGGCTGAAAAGTCGCGTGTTCACGCCGCTGTTCATGCACACGGCCGGGCGAATGAAGATAGCCGTCCGCTCGGAATCGGCGATTCTTCGTGCCGGCGGATAATTCCATTGGCTCCGCAAATACGCCGAGCGTCGGCGGACCGATACAATATGAATCCCGCCCCACGATCAATGGCGGAAGGCGATTAATGCTAATGGGGAGGCAGCCGCGTCGGCGGCACTCAGCCACCCGTTTGAATATGTATCGATGCATATTTTACAAAAGGAGAATGCAGGAGGGCGCCTTATCGGAAAATATATCGCTGTGTACGGGGCGGCCGGTGAAGACCGGCGTATTTTATTGATATTAGTTTCCTCGGAGGTACGGCGGTCCTATCCGACCGCCGCGCGGTATAACGGCTGAGAGCAAGAAATCGAAGAATCTTTTGCCGTGGTTTATGCCGTCGTGATCCAATACATTGATAAATAATTTGTTTCTTGGACGATGAAAATTCGCAGAGATTAATGGCACGATTTATTCGATCTTTGCAAGGTAACTTCATTTTCCTCTGACGTTCAGTTTCTGGTTTATGTCCTACTTTTTGAAGGAAGTTTATTGAATATTTTAGTTGACGTCAGAGACAATCAAATTAAGAATTGCGGACTTCACCTTTTAGTCTGATAATTTCGAAGTGTATATTGATTATTACATGATAAATATGTATTGATTAGTAACCTAAAAATGTATCCTAATCAATCAAACTTATTCGTAAAATGGTTCACAACATCCTGCAATAGTTTTTTTTTTCTTCGAAAATCAGAAAATTGAATTATCCTTTTATTAATCTATTAACAAAATTACGTAATCTTCGTAGCTTACAATTGGTTAAAATTCAATATTAAATACGTATACATTTTGAAAATTTTAACGTCATTCAACCGGAAATGTATCTTTTAATTAATCAAATTTATTCGTAAAATGCTTCACAACTTCCTGCAATCGTTTCTTTTTTTCAGAGCGATTATATATTCCATCAATTATTCTAATTGCACGTTAAATCTTAAAATTCTGCAAAAAGCTGTATATTCTTGATCAATAAATCTAAAACAGGCATTTAACAAACTGGAAAAAAAGTACAAAAGAAGAGGTTGCGCGGAACCCGCTTAAATGGAAATAAAGTGTTGCCAGTTTTCGCGAAATTCAAAGATAAAACAAGAAAAAGAGGAGAGGCAGGAGGAAAAGGAAGAAGTAATGGGGGAAAATTGCTAGTAAAAGCTCGAAGAAAAAGTTTGCGTGGGCGCCGCCTTGGAGGAGCAGAGAAAGAGAGCGAGAGAGGAGTCAGCCGGTGAGTGGGTGGGGATCCGGTGCGGGTGCAGGCGCACAGGGTCAGATAATCAAACTTTCGTAAAGTTTTGCGAAGCGCCAGGGTGATTCTCTTCGCGTTTCGGGACGCGCGCTATTCTAATTTACTTACGGCCTGACTGCGCCTGCTTTGCTTTGAGCCTCAGCTCCGTCCGTTTTTAAACAACGCAAATATGTTTAGTTACCTTTGACGATTGCCATTCATAAGCTAAATATAATTTTCGACTTGCACGGACTCCATCTAAACATTGTGACTTTATTAAAGCGACTTCGTTCCGCGCAAGTATCCGCTAATTATTATCTTAATTGACTAAAATTAATTTAAAAACTTTTTTTTTTATACCTAAACCATCGCGTTAGAATCATTTCGACGTGGATTTTTGCGTTGATAAGGTATCGTCGCCTCTAAGGAAGAAAAGCGTATTTCAAAAAAGGCCTATTTTAATTTGTCAATTTTAAAGTACTAAATAAAACTATACTCTTCCAAAACCTGATAAAGTTGCGGTATCACACGATACCCTGAATTTATCAGGTTTTGGAAAAATTATTTTACTTTAATGCTCGAAAAATTGCAAATTAAAGTAGGCCTTTTTTTAATTTTGGCTTTTCTTCGTTAGAGGTGACGGTATGCTGTATTTTCTATTTTAACTATATTCCAGTGATTCTGTTTAAATTTACATTGATGGATTTTTGAAATATCGAGCGTTTCTAGTTTATGCATCAGTGTTTACGTCAAAATATGAATAATTGAAATTACGATATGACATACGGGAACGTGCAGCGATTAGAAAGTAAAATAAAACCGATTTCACGGTAAGATTGATCCTGCTGAAAATAAAATTTTTTATATAAAAAAAAAGAACGATAGCTAACTTCTATCACTCGTGCTCATACGTATTCAATGAATAGTGATATCAATGCAAATAAAAAGAACCGCGGCTTCCAACAAATTTTTTTCCAAAAAAAAAAGAATCATCACCACGACGTCATTCTATATATAAATACTCGAAATCAGGATTACTCAGATTTCAGGTTTGAGCCTGCTACTCTCGTCACACCTGGCCAGCGATGTATAATAACCGAGTGCCGAGGTACGTGATAAAATCCACGCGACTAAAAATCATAAATAATAAAAGTTTTTATTAGGACATCATGCCGTTCAAAATTGAACATCGCGGCGGCGGTGGCGGCCCGTCCATCCATCGCGTGCGCACAAAAAAAAAAGTAGAACGAGAAACGGCCTCCCTCTTTTTTTTTTTTACTATCGCACGAGTGAAATAGATTCGCTTCGCTTTCGGACGACGAGTTTATACCGGACGCGTCGGCAGCTGCATTGTCAGGCCGAAATCCCGAACGTAAAACGCTTTTTACGAGCGCAAGCGAGAAGTGGACGCGTCCCGCAATTGTCCGGCCCTCGACGCACGGACGAGTTGCCGTGACGGCGCGAAAAAAAAATCGCATTACATGATTAACCGGTCGGAGAAAGAGGGAGAGAGAGAGAGAGGGACACATGGTGGCAGGCCGAAGCCAAGCGCCGCACGATTGCGCCCGAGCGCTGCGGATTACGCGTTCGCTCGTCCGGATGGATTGGACTCTTTTCCTCTGGCTCCGGTCGTCCCTTCTCTCTCTCTCTCTTTTTTCTCCGGGATCGGCATTTAACTCGCCCGTGGAAGAACGATTTTTTGCACCGCGCGTCGAGGAATTTTCACGGTGGTTGCGTAGCTCGGGGCTCCCTTATTTTTCTTCCGCGAACGGCCGCGACGTACGGAAGTAATGGGGATGAAAGTCGAGTCCCGTTTTTCAGGAAGACGGTACTCGCTTTCATTCAAATTCCAATGTATGTTTTTTGTTTGCAAAAAAAAGCGTTCTATGGGCGATTTTAAAACGTGCATCAGATTTTTTATTAATTTAGTAGGTATCTTTATAATGGTTTTTTTTTTATACTGTACTTTAGTTTTATTTTATGTACCATTTTTCAAATACAAGGACAAATTTTCAGTTTACTGTTGAATGCATAAATAAATAAATAAACAAAAAAATATTAAAAGTGGTTCAAAACAAACAAATAACAATTGCATAAAAGCTTTTTATCAACTACCAAATGACCAAGAGATATTGAATGTAAGTAATAAGATCTGTATATATTTTGAAAATGTATCTGTGTATTGTTTATTGCAATTTGAATTATGCGAAATATTATTAATTATTGATAAAATAGATTGTTTATCTTAGTTTATTAGTTAGCTTTTAAGTACTTTAGTATAAATATATAAAATAAACAGTCGAGTAGATGTCTGACCAAATTCGGAACTAACTACTTGCAGGGAGATGGCAAACTATAAAGTAGACGATTTGATAATACGAGGAGAAAAACAGCTTAAAAGCAGTGCTCTGTTAAAAAAAAGATAATAATTATATTTTAATTAGGAATATTCATGGAGTGTATTATCAGTTATTATAACTTCATACAATAGTAAGTCCATGTAATAGGATGAGAGTCTTGATATTTTCGCTTGTCGTATAATAAACCTCTATTGTGTAATATTTTCATTCATTCGATTAATTAAAGGTTAATTAATTATTCAACTCTTTTGTAACAAATGATCGCCGGCGATGATTGACAGCACAGCAAGGTACTCGCTTCGAAACCCTCCCTTCTCGTACTCTCAATGGACCAGAAAGTTTCCTCTATCATATTTAGCTCGTTGTTCTCAATCCTTCTTCCATTATTATGATTATTATTATGCAAAAGTTAGACTAATCATTTCTGAGGGTGTAGGTGTTCCCCCTCCCCTCTCTCTGTCTCTCTCTCTCTCTCTCTCTCTCTCTCTCTCTCTATTTCACCCTCCTTCGCTTTCTCTTTCTTTTCCTTTCTTTTTATATCGAAACTTTCACAGCTAGCCAGGAATATTCCCTGCGGATTAAGGAAGTCGACATTTTTCTCACGCGTAAAAGTCCATTTGCGTTTAAAAGGATTATTAACTTTTATATTAAACAATTCAACTCTGATGACTTTCGTGAAAAACTAAATTAGCGCCCTTTTCAGGCAACACTCAGCACTCTCAGATACAATTGCAGTGCATAATCAGGGTTCAATTACACTTCTCTTGTTTTTCTGAACATTTAAGGACAATCAGTAAATGGCTTTTTATTTAGTCAATGTTTTTCATATTCACAACGTAATATTAGCTGCATCGAAAAGATTGATTCAATCTCAAATTCTCACAAGCTCCGTCTAATTGAATAAAGCAAGTGGGGCGCTTTCAAAGTCCCCTATAATAAGTGGAAAAAGGAGTCTATTTTTCAAGATACCTGATCGAAACCGAAAGAAAAGTTTAGGTCATTAGGCGAGTTGATGAAACATAATAAAAACTCGGAAGAGAGGAACAAAAAAAAAATAAATAAATAAAATAAAATAAAATAATTGGCGTATTAGATTCTATCGATAAAAAGCAACTTAATTCTTAACGAGCGACAAAATCAAAGCACCATCAAATCCTGGACGAAGCCTTGCTGATATCAGGCATCAGCAGTCACCGCGCAAGAATTAATGCCAGGTTAGCGCAACAATCGACTCTCGTAATCAGTCCTCAATAAGAAATCAATATCGCCGCGCGAATATCGTATAATCAGCTCATTTACCAGCTCTTTCGCGCACTCGGATAAATTGCTTTCTCCGAGTCGTAACACGATAAATTGCCATCAGCGCTCCGTCGAGCCGACGGTGCCCTTTCTCTACCCCCTACCCTCCCCCCCCCCCATCCCGCGCTGGGGTCGATAGAAATCTCCTCGTCCCGGCCCGGCGGGTCTCTCTTTGCCTTGCAAACGACGAGAGCGTACCCGGGCATTAAGTCGCGTGTTATTGCAGATATGAAAATCGCCGGTGGTAAAAAGAAGCGCGCGAGAGCGCGAGCTTCGGCTCTTTTTAATATCGCCGACGCCCTTTCAAAGTCCCCGCGCATTTCTTCTCTCCCACTCCCCTTCCACCTTCCTGTCTCCTTCCCGGTCAAGTTTTCCTGGGAAGCGCCTCATCCCGTGGGCTCATCCGCGTGAGCGCTTTATTAAAATTATTCCGATGCTCGAGCATCTTAGCTCACGGCTTTTCAGCGGGCAATAATGAAAGGGGCCGACGATAATAAATTTAAAATTGACTCGAGCTTGGCGCACGCCGCTCAGAAATTGTTTGCGTTGCTACATTTTTTTTTTTTTCTTTAATTCTGATGCCTGTTTTCGTACCGGAGAGGAGAATGTCCCTCTTATTTTATTGCGTTATTTGAATTCAAATTAATGCCGCCATTTATCGGTGGTGTGCGTCGTTTAAATTAAACGATGCCGAGAATGGAATATCAAATCAAATTGTTATTGTATATAATATCAAGAATCGATCTTTATTATAGTTGAATAAGTTTAGTGTTACGTTTTCCTGGAAGAAAATGAATCATCTTTTCTTACCGGCTCGCTAACTATTGATCAGATGTTTAACTATGTATATATATTACTTAACAATTAATTCGGAATGTGGTCTAAATCTGATGATTAGCGAATCATTTTGATCGGAAGTTATCGGATTTTGATTAGAAACTACCACCAAATACGTAAGGTTTTTAGTTAGAATTATTAACAAAAGTTGACCAATTACTACAAAATTATTATTAATTTTGTGACGTACGCGTTTATTTCTTAAAATGCAAATTAAATAAAATTTTCTTTTTATTAAAACTAAAAAATAAAAATTGAACGCGACGCGTCTGGATAGAGAGTTCGTGTGCAGGACTCAAATTTAATCTGAAAATGCGTTTATAGTATAATAAATAGGTATATGATATATATTAATAATAATTTATGATAATAATAATAATATCTTATTCTAGTTTAACATAGAGTGGCGATCGCATTCTCTTGAAAAACAGAGAGCCTGATAGTTCACGTACGTCATGTATAAACGCACGCTTATCGCTAATTAGACCGCTATTTATTTATTTAAAATTAAATTTATTAAATCAGAACTCAAAAATAAAGAGCACAACTTATAAGCTCACGGACGTCATGTATAAACGTACGCTTATCGCTAGTAGACGTTCCTTATTCAATTAGTTTTATAGATTTTATAGGAAATTTTCTTTTATGTTATTATTAGTGAATACTCACACACGTCATGTATAAACGTGTGATTATTGCAATCAAAACTAATTTAAATTTGGAAAAAGGTAAAAAAATAATTAAATATATTTAAAATAGAATTTAGAATTTATTCTAATATTTTTGAAAAGGTTATAAAATATACTAAT
>JAWWEN010003654.1:0-30744 GCA_035582955.1 Sycophila texana | reverse complement strand
CTAAACGTAACATAATTACATAAGTTGACGATGTTTGCAAAAATATTTAAATACATTTTGTTTAAGCTTAAACAATAAACATAATTAAGTAGCGTGCTCAAGTAATTACATTACTACCGAAGCAATTAACTTTGTATCTGCTTTTATTTTTAAATCAATTATTGACAATTTTCTTCCAACCTTAAATCATTGAAAAAGTGGAGGATACCATTAGTTCCTCCAAGCGCTAAATTTTAATAATAGATTTTACGAACGCAGCTCGTTCGCATGCAAATCAGCGCAGCAACAACTTTTTGGTCGCAAATAGTTTTCCTGATTAATGTGTCACTCGACGAGCAAAGGAGAGAAGAGGGGGGAGAACTGCGGTATGCGCAGCAGCCGCTCGGAGAGACACAAAGTAATTTCCGTGTCACGAGTTAATAACCGCGCTCGCCGCGATACGTCCCATCAAAGCGATGGCTGCCGCGGCGCTCATTACGCTCCGCGGACATTTCGCTTAACGAGATTCTCCCGGCGCAGTTTCTCCGACTCCTACGATATAGCACCCGGCCCGGAATGCACCGCCGACCGATCGATCGTGATCCGCCGGGGCTGCGATTTGGCCCGATGCATATAGGAATTACGGGGACGATCGGCCGGCCGATACTTTCCCGAGAGAGTGGAGCCGCTTAAACAGGGGCGCACACGCGAGTTCTCGCACTCGTGGAAAGTGCACGTGAGGCCCGAGTTTTTCGCGGTGGCTCGCATTAGTGCGCGGCGGCGAGGAGGCGGGAAGGGGAGCCGAGCCTCCCGGCAGCTTTTTATCGCGCAACGAAGCGCTCGTCTGGCTGATTGCCTTTTGATTGCATTGTGTGAAAGCGGCCTTTTTCGCGTGTCCCCCTTGTCCGAGACCATTATCGGCGTCGGCGGCACGTTAGCCGGGCATTAGCTTACATCGCTCATTTTACCGCAGCTGAGCTCCAAAGCAGGAAATCATTTTCCAGCGCTTTACGACGGCGGGCCTTATCGCGCGAAAACGCGCCGATCGCCCGCTTCTGATACATCGCGGCACGCTTTTCTTTTTTTCTTTTATGAACGACCGACACGTATTACGGAATAATTTATTAAGAGATCGATAAGGATCTCCCGCGTGTTTTTTTTCGAATTCCTCGCTATCGCTGTTTCCCTTTTACAGGGAAAACGCGAGCGGGATTATTATAACGAGGAGTGTCGAGAGAGAAAAGGAGGTTTGCCGAATCGGCACAGCCGAGTGACGGGGCCAACCGAGTGCTCGAGATAAGGGACTTATTCAGGCTATCCACCGGCGAATCTGGCGAGCCGCGACGGCGCGGATATGATAAACCGGCTTTTCTCTCGGCGAAGCGAGAATTCGGACGGTGAAACGCGCTGCGCGGACGCGGAAGGTCGGGGGACCGCGGAAAAATCGTCGCCGGCGAAAGAGAGTTTCGCGGCCAGGCAGCAGCCGAGCGTGAAGCCGGAATGGCCGCGGCGATTGTTCGACACCCTTTATGAATCGCGGCTACTTAGCGCGTATATATCGGCCGGTCCGTAAATCAGAATTAGCCCATAGGCTTTCACCGCGGGGACGCTCGCGACTCCACGGGCATTATGTCGAGGCTCCTCCTAGTTTCTCTCGCGCTGTTATTTCGCCATTGTTGTTCGAATTTAAAATGTCCAGGTTCGATTTTAACGACGACGTTACGCCGGCATTGTTGCAATGCGCCGCTCGCCCGGGCGCAGTGTCCCGGCCGCTACACGCGCATATAAAAGAGAATTTCGTCGGGCGGGGAAAAATTATTAGCCTGACCCGTTTCTATTCGCCACGGCTTATTGTAGCGGTGGTTGTCCGTTCATTTTTCTTTGCGCGCGCCGCTACTTCGACTTCATTACGATCACTGTTCGGCGATTTTTTACTTTCCCATTCAAATGTGATACAATGCCAAGTACACGAGTTTCGACGATATAAGACCTTTTTCATTGAAACTTTTAAAAAGATCCTGTGTTGAGTTTATACGTTTATACAGTATAGGAGCCATTTTCAGAAAATGTAGGTCGATTTTTGTTGTTGTTGTTTATTTATCGGACCAGATAATTTATAAGGTAAATCCCGTAAGAGGTAAATTTGTTATCTGGACGTAGACTGGTACATAAATAAATTTCAAAACTAAACTTAAATCTAAAATCCAAATGTAATACGTAATAAAATAGTGATTTCGATACTGTTTACAAAGCCATAATATTATCAATAGCTTATCTTTTTTGATAAATCGTACGTTTTTATGAAAACATTATGAATTCTTTTAGTATGTATTTAAATTCTGTAATTATTTAGGTAGCGCGTGTTAATTTTTACAGTTACTATACAATCATTATTATTTATAAAAGATTTATAAAGACTTTGTTTAATAAGTAAATATATTTCAGTAAAACTTATAAGGCAACCGAATCTTTAAAAGTTTCAGGCTATAAATTGATTTAAATGTTGTATTTTTACTCGTTCAGGTTTTAACTCGTGTAAGAGTTCTTAATTAACCTGAAAAAAAGCGCGTACCTACTATCCCATTTCTTGAGAGCTACTGCAACTCATACTGGCTAATGGATGATTCGCGAAATTGTTCGCCGCGCCGACCGCAAAAAAAGTGACAGACGTCCTATATTCAACTTTCGCGCGCGTCCCCCATAAAGCGGCCGCTTATACGAACTCGCGCGAAAATCGCTACTCGTTAGGGGGTCCCAACGCGCAAAGCTTATCGGCCTGGATCTGCGCGGCGTAAATCTCCGCCGGATCCCGCGATTAGTCGATGCTATCTGCCGGCGCGATCGGCGACAAGATCGCCGATACCCTAATGTCCGGCCGCGCGCGCCTTATCACCGGAGGCAAAAAAAAACGCGCCGCGGAGAGAAAGGTCGCCGCGGCGCCGGTCGAGCGTGCGATCGGGGTGTGCTCGCGCGGCTTTCACCGTGGAAAGCCCGCGCTTATTGGAAGTGGACTGACCCATCGCGATACTCCTTCGAAAGTCTATATCCGCGAGAGTCTATTCTCTTTCTCCTATATAACTTAAGTCAACTGTGAATATTCGGCCGGCGAATTTTTGTCAACGCGCTCGCGGAGAAAACTTGACCGAGCCTTTAGCGGCCTGAGCCGCGAGCTCGATCCGTTTCTCCGCCATTCGATATTATGCATTATGCATGTGTGTACGTATTTATAGAGCCGCGAGCGAGATTCTTGCGCAGGTCCCTTCCTTTCGCGCGCCGCGCTTAATTACGGGGCGCACCTGGCGATTCGTTATTTCCGTTTTCTCGCGAGCGCCCGGCTGCTCTGGAAATGACGAATTAAATTCTAGCCTATCCGCCGACCGCGCGCGTTTCAATTATAAACTTCCGCGCGTCGATCCCCCATTGAATTCGCATTTTTCACTCGGCGCCTTTCTCCGGGAGCACGCGCGCTATCTGCCTTCATTATCTTCGATCGTCCTGGCATAATCCTTTCTTTTCACACCGTCTCCCGAAGTTTTTTTAGGCGTATACTATCGTCGATTATTTTTTTTTTTTACTAGTAAAATCTACGTCGATTACAATTTTGCGGTTAGAAAATAAGGATCACAATGTCATTTACTTGTTATGAACACGTTTATCTAAAATAAATGACAAAATAATCAGTAAATTAAAAATTTGAATAATTATTTTAAGTTTATCAGATAATTTAAATACAAATCTAGCGCTATTTAATCGGAAATGTATCTTTTAACCAATCAATTTTTTTTTTTAAATGCTGTACGATATCCATCGTTTTCTTAAGAGAGGATTTCGTAACTTCGCTATATTTGTTTCGTGCTCGGTTAGTCGATAGTACACGGAGAACAATTCTCAAAAATACTAAAATTGCAATAGTTTATTTTACTGTACTCACAACGTGACGTTACTGGAAAAAACTACAATAGTTTTTTGTATAATTTACTATAGTTTTTATTTTTTAATTTTTTTCATACCTAACAAATTTCTTTATAACTCTTGTAAATTTTATAAGAAACTATTAAAACTTTTTCAATGACGTAATTCTGTGAGGACATTAAAATAAACTATTGTAACGTTTAGTATAAATGTTTTCTATCCGCGTATAACAGGCGTGGCTTGTTTCTTGATTTTCTTAGGCTCCGCACGTAGGACGGTATGTAAACACAGTTTGATTTAGGAAGCGATAATGAGGCGTGCTGGCTGCAAGATTATTTTTCACTCGCTCGAGTGTGGTCCCTACGAAATTTCAATTACCACGTCACGGTGTTCCTTCGTCGGAGAGGCTAACAAGTGGTTCCCGAAACGCCCCGGTAAAATTTCATACAATTAAAGTCCTCCGGAGATTTGCGATGCCTTACGAAACTGCAATAAACGGCTATGGGAATTCGTTTCACAAAATCTCCAGTCGATTCCCCGGTAGACGACGCAACCTGCGCAGTGTCTCTTATACCCGGGTATGTAATATAATCTGGGCCCCGATCTTCCGATCGCACACGTGTCTCACCGCGCGCGTTAATTTCCGTCGGCTGAAGCGTTCATAAAAAGAGAGAGAAAAAAAAGAATGAGAAATATCAAAGAGAATCGCATCGACGACGAGGTAAAAAAAAAAAAAAAAATTGGAAACGAGGCGAATCGCGGTGCTTTCTCTGGCTTGTTGTTGAAAAGGAAGGCTGGGCGGGTACAGCTATAAGATAATGACGATCGCTCCGGGCTAAGCCTTCCATATGCTCGCGCACACCTCGCAAAAGAGTCGCCGCAATACCGCGACTTTCGCCTTTCCTCCGCGCGGCGCCCGCGAGTATAGAGGTAATTGTTGCCGAGCGTCCTGGGCTTTTTTGTTTATATCCGCCGATGAGAAAGAGAGATTGCCCGGGTGATTTTTTAATCCGGTCCGCGGGATTATGCCGCGCGCCGCGCTCTCGAGCGTGTCCCTCTTTGGATGAACGATCGCGGCGCGCGAGGATTGATTCGCAAGCCGCGGCGGCGCTCGCCCGTAATTTCGTTGCAACGAGAATAGAAATCTCGTAGAAATCGGCGGATTCCCCGCGCGCGCGCGCGAAACACCTATAATCATTGCCAAAGGAGGTGTACACGAGGCCCGGGACGTTACCAAACATTAATCAATAATAATTCTCATTGATCCCACCTGATTACTTTCAATTTTACGGGGAAATTTCACTTTAACCATGCGTGAAATGCGCCGAGGCAGTAAGCCACAGACCGCTTTCCGCCAGACGGGATTTCGCCGTTAAGGGCATAATTTGCGCGTTCCTTTCGATGGGAATGGGATTTCCCGCGATTTCTCCGAGTCAGCGCTGAAGAGGGGGGGAGGGAGGGGACGGAGAAGTCAAAGTTCGTTCGCCAGGAGACGGACGGGTGCCGTGTACAATGTGGGTAATGACTGTCCGCGGGGCTACCGCTGATGGCGCAAATTGAATCCCGCGACAAATGTAATATAACGGTGAGGGAATTAGTGCGGACCAGGAAGTTTCAGCGAGTGATCGTGTGAAATTAATATTGCATTTTTTTGCTGCAGCCTCGAGGTCATTTTCGATACTTTTTTTTACGATTTTTATATGTAATTTATTCGAGTTATGGGTATGGAGTGCGATTGCATTTGATGCCCGTAATCAAAATTTATTTATATACAATTAAATTTAATTTGACTGGAGTTACGAAATTGTGTCTTATATTATTTTATTACACGTTAGATAGCCCGAGCAGCGGCCAAAATAACACTTTCGAGTTCAAGCACTTCGCGTAACAACATTGTGCGTTTTACGCGCACGAAATCACGCTACTCTCGCTATGATAAAGTGTGCAATTAGTGTGTCAAGTTATACTAATTCGTGATAGACAGGCGGCGTGAGAACCACCTTTAGCTCGAAGCCTTCAGCGTCGTCGTAAAGCCATTTTTAAAATCGTCATCCCATCCTTGACACGTGCATTACTCACACCCACTGTCTATAAAGGCCACGTCAAAATAAAAGAAAAAAAAAATATCTTAAATTCGGAAAGCTCCAAGGCACTCCTCGAGAAAGCAAATCCGCACGTCCTCGCGGCTCCAGTTCGGCGATCCCGCCCACGGGCCGTTGTCTGACGTCGAGTCCGCGATATCGACGCGTCCCGACGAGGAGGACGAGGAAAGTCGTGGGGCGAGGAAGCGCGCCGGAGGCGATAAAACCGAGAAAAGGAAGGAGAGGAGAGGAAGCTGCGAGACTGGTAGGTGAGTCAGTGCCGCGCGCGCCTCGCGGGGATAACCCGTGCCGCGGGTTTTCTTCTCGCTGCTGCGGTCTACGTGTCGCGGCACGCACGCGGCATCGATCCACGCAGGGGCCCGGGACGAGGGTCCGCCTCCCCTCTCGCGATCCGCGGAGCACGCGATCTTCTCCGGGCAGTCGTCTTCTCCTCCGGCTCGACAGCCCGGCCGGCCCGGCGACGTTAACGATTTTAATCGACGCCTCGTCGCCCCGGGCCGATTAGAATCCCCCCTCCAGCCAACTGCCGCGATATACTTTTACCTTCATCGAGCATCTTCCCACACCCACTTACTTGCACGTTTCGCCGCTGACGGGCCGGCAGCGCTCTTATACACGCTCGGCGTCTTTTTTTTTTCTTTTTCTTTTTTTGAAGATCCACTCGTACTTAATTACGTCGTGGCATTACCAGCGATGTTTGTAAATATGACGGGTCTGTGAAAAGTGAATTGGTAATGAATCAATGCGAATTTGTGAAATAATTCTATTTACATAAGATTCCTTTTACAGGGAATACGAGCGCGTGGGTGTATGCTAATTTAGCGTGGAAAAAAATACAAATACGAAGCTGCCTGACGGCGAAACTGGTATTTCTTGTCGATAAAATAATTTTCGATTTTCGGGATAACTCGCGCGTGGCGTGGCTAAATTGACCGTCCGAAAAACAGCCGTATGCGTTCACCGCGTCAAGGATGAAATAGCCTCGATTATAAAAAACAGCGTCTCGTCTGCCGGAGCAGAGGGGGAAAAAAATGACCCGCACATCCCGGAGAAAACAATAGTCATCGGGACTTCGGAGTCCAAGTTTCTCGGCCGTGATGACACGAAAGGTCAAGCACTCGCTTAGCTCACCTCCCCTCCAAATTAGGCTGTTCCTCCGCTCGATCATCGTCTTTATCATCTCGCAAGTTTCGTCGCTCACTCCTCTCACGTCACTCCTCTCCTGCGCCTCCTGCTCCCGAGCCACCAACAAAGGACCTCGCTCCTTTTGAGCGACTTATCCCCCCGCTGGATTCCCCGCCGTGGTGCTTTTTATTACTCTCCAGCGACGTCGGTCGAAAAAAAAAAAACGGCTTTGCTCCGCGATTCGAAAAAAAAATCACGCGGGAATTCCGCCCATTCATTCTTTTTCCTACACTCTTATAAGAATCACAATTGTGCACTCCACCTCCGAGGTAGTGCAGTATAGCTTGGCCTTTTTACCGGACGGATTACCGATGGATTTCGTAACGGGCGCCCGGACTGCCCCTCGCGCGCCATTGAGTAATCCAATCTGCGTACGTATAACGCGCGCATGCGTGATTATTTTTCCGCGGCTCGGAATTGCGGTGCCCGAGAGTTTTGCAACTGAACGCTCGCGTGCTTCTCACCCCCGGACCCTGCTATCGCGTGTAATTACCTTCCTTCTCGCTCTCGATCGGCGCGCTTGCGCAAGCCCGGGGGAAAAAGCGGGGCCCGACGCATTATTACCGAAACGATCGGACGGCGCGGGGAATTCGAAATCTCGCACGCCCACCGACACGCGGAAGCATTATAAAATTCGAGTTATTACGAATGTGGGGCCCCGGTAACGAGGTTCCTGCAGCGCTCAGAAACGCACCGCAGTGAATTACACCGCGATGGACGGGCGATAAAAGGCGCTCGCGCGAGCGGGAGAAACAATGATTAGTCAATGGCCCGCGGTGCGAGCGCGCGAGAGGTAAATCGAGAGTTCGCGGACGCCCACGCCCTTCCGGCCCCCTTCGCTTTTTCGCCGGCAGCGCTCTTCTCGATAAAAGCCTGCCGGACCTGCCGGACGCTCAATTTAGAAACGGCGCGCCCGCACGTGTGCACACACTCGAGCGGAGGAAGTCGAAGAAAGCGAGGCGAAAGTGCCGCGCGAATATTAGCCGGGGGCCTTAATTTTTGCGACCCGAGCGACGCTCATGCGCCCGAGAGTTGCGAATCCATTCGGGCTTTCCTGCGAGCAAAGCTTTCCTAATAACACCGCGGAGTTTACAAGCGGCGCGCCACTAAAGCCACTAAGGTACGGGCCTCGCGGACGAAAAATCCAGCGGGCTCGTAAAAGGCGCGCTGCGCTCGAGGCGTCATCGATGACTCGCGACGCTGGGAAAGGAGCTATCGCATTAGCCGAAAATCACGCGGCTGGAAAAGGCGCCGACGTAACGAAGTCGCAATTGCGAATCGTGACTCTCGGGACGCGGACGTAAACTCGCGGGGGCCTCGTTAAATCCTCTTCGTCGTTCCCCATTATCTTATACGGCGTCCGCGTCAAAACGGGGAGGCGATTGGCTCGCGGGCACTTACATACGCGCGTTACGTGTGTAACTCGCTGCCGCTAAAGCCGCAACCCCGGATACGTGCCGTACGCGCGGCACGTCCATTGTCGACGGGCTGCTATATCGTGGCATCTCGGCGGCGGCTTTATCATCGCGAGGTTGGAAACCGCCCGGGACGGTCTGCTTTGCGAATTCGCGCGGAATGTCTTTATTAAATTCCCGCGCGCGTTATCTTACGTAAGCTGATTACCTTTCGCAAGGGGCTCGCGCGCCTGGCCCTCGGCGTATATTAATTTATTTCGCCGCGGCGAAACGCGCTTTTGTGCGCGCGAGCGCAGATTTTTTATTTCGCGGGAAATCCGCGGCGAACGAATCGCGATATGCGCGAACTGCACGCGGCGTGTTATATCAATTTAGTGGGCAATTACTCAAATCGAGCGATTGTAAACGCTTAGGAAAAATCTCGCGGTCGATTAATCTTATTAACAAGTTTATAGCCAAGGCTGCTTTCCCATGTGTCCGAGGAGTCGGTCCGATCTTAATTATTTCGTCGCGTTGCGCAACGATCTTTTGTCTGGCTCCCACTAAAACTCCAATTAAACTTGCATTTTCGCCGCGATTAACCGAGCCGAGCCACTTGTTACGCCCGTCAGTGGGGCCGTAAATCACGCGCCACTTTGAATGATATTATTATATCCTCTTTTTTTTTTTTTATTATTTCCATGCGAATGCAATGCGCGAATTTTTCCGCACGTCACAGTAAACAAATGAAGCTCGCGGACGCGTGGAAGTAGGCGAAGAGCCGCGGGGGAAGAATGCGCGAGCGTAAATTCCCGGGGAGTGCTGTCGCGAGGAAAAACCGTTAAGGGACGAGTATAGTGTGCGCGTCAGCGAGTGGCATTGTCGGCGCTCGACGCTGCGGCCTATCATCGGCGCGACGGCTACCTTCTGAGGAGCGAGCGCGGCGGGGCCGCCGCCTGCACGCGGAAGCGTCTCGCGAATGCGTGTGCCCGGTCAGGGGTCAGCCGCTAAGTCGGTGGTCCCGCTTCCCCGTGGAATCTCTCCCTCCCCCTTCAATAATTCACGCCTCCTTCCCATAATACGAGCGTGGAAACATTCATTTTGCAGGCCCGTGATTTCTCATATCTCCGCGCGGCGGCCTCTCCCCGGCGCCGCTAAAAATACCCGCTAAGTATGGACAGTGAAGGACGCGGTGTCGCTGCGCGTCGAGAACTAATTCTTTAATAAATTACCCCGGGCCCTCGCAAATTACTCGCGCTGTCCGGCGACTTACCGTTCGCATGGCTCTTTTGATCGATAGCCACGCCGCTTGTTTATTTTGCGCCTCGCGCGGGGGAACAACGGGGGTTTTTATTAACGAACCTCGAACGCGGATTATTCTTTTCAAAGGAGGGAGTTATACTTCAAATATTTGTATTGTGTTATAGCGTGCCGTTGGCCCGTTTTAGCTTTGAGCCGCTGCTGCCACGAGGTTACACAAGCTGCCGTGTAAACTGCTTGTTGGCCTTCTTCGAGAAGAAATTCTCGTTGGCTTACACTAACGATTCTAAATTCGAGCAAACCATAAAGCTATTCGAGCGAGTTCAAAGAGCTCGTCCGGGTTGAATGTTACGAAAGTTTACGTTACAACGAGAACAGTGCGATCTTACCTAATTTCCGAGGCGCGCTTATATACACACGTGTGTGTTTCCGTGAGAAGCAGAGAAAGCACCTGAAAAATGAAGGCGGACGCCGGGACGGAATTTTCGCGAATTCCACGTTAATTAAGAGGTCGTAGGGAAAGGTAATTGGAGAGGAAAGGAAAGGCGAGGAGGCGCGGAGAAAGCCGACGTATAAAGCGGGGAAGAGGAGCCCGCGTGTAAAGGGTCCCGGGGCGCTGCGCGGTGTACGGGATAATTATCGCTTTAATGCCCGGCTCTTTTTACTCTCGGCGGCGGAGGGTAAGCGCCGCGCTCGGCGCTTATGGGTGCCCGTATGGGTAGCGGAGAGGCCCTTGGCGAGCGCGAGTCGTGCGCGCGCGATCGCCTCGACACTTCCTCGGCTCATTTACTTCCGTCTCGCTCGGGCCTTATGAGTGATAATCTAGGCTGGGCCCCGGCAGTCCGCGGGAGTAGTCGTTAATTTCCCGCCGAGTGAAACCCGCAGCGCAGATCAAAGGATAATATTTCTCGCGCCGCGCGCCGGCCGACGGTATAATCGATACGCAACGTTTCGCGGAGTCGCGTCGCGGAGGCGGGGAGGGCTCCGCACCGAAAGAGAAATCCACCGGCGTAGATGGCCCCGCGGTGAGGCGATAAAAATGTTCGGAATGACAGGTGCCGATAAGTGGAGAAGGACTGACGGAGCGAGAAAAGGAGAGGGAGGAAGGGAGAGATAAATCGCGTCGGCTCGACATTTCTTTTTCATTATCGCTTCTCATCTCCTTTACCTTTGCCTTCCGCTCCTCACCCCAGGCGCTCCGCGTTGAAACTTCATTTAAATCTGAAATTTTAATCTGTCGATGATGTACTGCAAATGAAAAGGAATATTATAATCTGCTTCCAATGACCGGCGCGCGTAATGCGCGAGAGGAGCTCTCCGATCTTCCGAGAGCGACTTAAGAGAGCGATGCCTCCTGCCGACAGTCTTAAGGCACATTCTAACGTAATGCATTATTTACGAGCCGCTAAAAGTGTCGTCGATTTTCGCGAAATTTTATATACCCACACACACGAGCGCGCGCGCGCGCGCATGTCCCGAGGAAAGTCTCGATAAATCTCGCGCTCCTCGCGGATCTAATTGCCTTTTGCGAAACGGCAAAAGAAACATCGAGTTCCCCTGTATTTTGCAACGGAGCGCGCGGCCATTGTAAATCCCCGGCTAGAAAATCAGATCGTTAAAAGGAAAGTCCGCGTGTTTACGAGCGCCCGAGGGCGCCAGAAAAACAATCGGCGGGCACAATGCAAGCACACACGTATGTGTAAAAGCCGCACGGGAATCGAAAGCCGGTCCGATCCACTTTTCGCGTCGTTCATCCGCGCGGCGCACTTGGCAGTCTGTCGCCGTCGTCGTCGCGTGTACGCGCAGCGACACGCCGCCGGGATATATTATCGAACGGCGAGAAAAGGCCCCGCCGCTATACTCGCGATCAGCGACATAATACACTGCGCCTCCGATTTAGTGGCACACTTCTCGGGCTTTGCGAGCTCCGCCGGCACTTTCCCATGGCTTAGGAGATCCCCCCGCCCCCTTTGGACGTGTACACGTCGCCGCGTTTGTACCGGAGATGTTTCATTTCGCCCGGGCCCCGCGGCTGCGGAAAAAAGGGGCCCCGCTTCCGCGCGGGGATAGCATCGGAAATGGGCGCGCACCGCCGTGATGAAAGTTCGATACACGAGCCGAGGCCCCCGTTTCGCTCGTTGTTCCGGCGCGCTAATGTTCGCCCGATCAAATTCATATAAATATACTTTCGTTCGGGCGCGCGTATATATATACACGTGCACCGGCTCTCGATATCTAAGCGCATTCCAGTTTCTCTCTTTTGCCCGGTGCAGCTACTATGGGAAAAAAAGTTGACCGGGCGAAAGCGGCTTTACAATGAGCTCGCTCGCGATCCCCCGGCCATTCCCTGTATATACTTGTGTAAACGAATGTATATATCTATATGTATGTGCGGTCGAGGTGCGCGTCGCTCGTTTCCCAAAGCATCATCGGGCTCGGCGGTGGCATTGCTCGCCGCGAAAAAAGGTGTTTACAGAAAGAAAGTCGTCCCTGCCGGCCGGTCTATAGTGGGCTATAATAAGAGAGGCCTTCCAGCGCGGATGGAAAATCAAAATACGAAAGCGGCCGATGTCGCGAGCAAAAAAAAAGGCGAGAGAGAGAGAGACGATAAGGGGGCATGGCCGATCGATCGATCTTCCGCCGCGTGTCCGGTAAAAATCTAACGAGAACGTGGCGCGTGTGTTGATCCGATTTCACGTCGAGATAGCGTATAGCGAGCGGGGGCCCCCATTCACAATGCAATTTTTGAAACTGGTTTCGCGCTCGCGCGTTTCACACTCGTATCGAGGACCGGCCCGCCGAGGCGCGGCCAGCTTCCCTGCTCTCCGTCTCCTTCTCTCTTCTCCTCTCACTCGCTTCCTCCTTCGCTTCTCGAAAACACTGCGGCCTAGACGCGAGCGGGAGGGAGAGGGAGTCTCTCGGCGCGAATGCAGCGGGAGCCAGACGCCGGGGCCTCGAGAGTTTCGGAGGGACTAGAAAAAGCAGGCGCAGCCAGCTCCTTTCGGCGAAATCACTTCTATCCCGCGGCGGCACTATACTTCCCCTGCCTTCGCACAAAAAAGCGTCTGCGCCGGGACGAGAGACTAGGCACAATGGGCGCGCGAGACGAGAGGCGACTTTGGGAGCGGTTTTTCAGCCCCGCAAGCGGGAAAAGTGATTTCGAGCAGCGGAAACGCCGGGGAAAAGATTGACGAGTGAGATTGGACAGATCTGGAACCTTTCCTTTGACCACTTGAAAAACTGAAAAAGGACTGTTGTTTTTACCCTCCTGTTTTATGGATCATTATTCAAAGTTACTTTCGAAGTTTCGAATGACTCAATTGTGTTTGTTCATTGTGGCGAATGCCCTCCAAAAGGCTTTTCCCTGTGTTTCTTTAACAAGATACGGACTATATCGCATTTTTTTTTCGAAACAAACATAATTTATTTCGTCAAAATATACATTTGGATTATACGCGAAAAGTTTCGTAACGATTAATTCTGCAGCATTGATAGGAATATTATATCTGATCAAAAATTCGGGCCAGACGTACGCGCTCAATGGCAAAAGATGACGGAACGAAAATAAGTGCAAAAGAAGGGGAATAAATTAAACTCGGCTGGCGCTTTTTTATGCCAGCGGCTCACAGTCGAAAAGACACTCTTTCGCGACGAAAACGGCGCACGCGAGATTAAAAATGGTGCGTCGACCGCCGCTGAAGCCCGGCGGAGCTGAAAAGGAAGGAGAGCCCAGGGGGAGGGAGAAGCGAGGCAGGCGCGCACGACCGACGCGATTCCACGATAGTCGGAATTTATTTCGTCTCCACCTGTCGCGCGCTTGAAATTTAAATCCCCCGCGGCGAGCTTTATCTCAGTGTCGCGCGACGTGGTGCTCTCTCCCCCGACGTTGCGCTCAATTTTTGCCTCCTGAAAAACGCGACGCTCGCACGAGCTCCGCATACGCGCCGAAAACTCGACCTCTCGCCTCGCGCATCGTGGGAAATAGAAAACAAGGCGCCGCGAATCGAGCCCGAACTATTAATCGCGAGTTTACCTGCAACACGTCGCCGCGCGGATTTCGTAGTGCACGCACGGAAATTCCGGTCCGCGGGTGGCAATAAGGAGGGTAAAAAAAAAGGGAAGTTCGAGGAGGGGAGGAAGGCGATCGCTCTCGGGGCGGAGGATCATGCAGGCGCAATTCGCTCGAAAATCGTTTCATCTGGCGAGTTAACGCGCCGCGCGTGTGTATACGTCGGGCTCTCCTTCTCTCGCTCGCGAGTCGCCGCTGCCAGCCCTGTTAATTTCCGACACGCGAGATCGCTTAGACGTAAGGTAACGGGCCGATGCTCGAGGCGGCCGCGGCGCAAACTCGCCGAGACAGACTCGGCCCGCAGGAATATTCCGCGCCGCCGCGTGCAAATGTGCGCCGAGCGCTTAACGCTCCGTCGGCTCGCTCGTAGGTCTCTCTCTCTCCGGGTCCTGCCAGAATTCGAGAAACCATCGAACACGCGTATCGCCGCGGGGAGAAAAATCACCGGGGAAACGAGATCATCGGGGCTGAGCCCCCTACTGACGATCCAACGAGACGTGAAAGTGAAAAGGGTCTCTCTTTCTCACTGATCAGTTTTTCTTTTCTTTTTTAGCCCATCGGTAATTAAATTTTGCCAGGACGCTTCCCTCTCATCCACGGCTACTGCTCGATCCTAGTTTACAGTTAAGACGCCGATCGGCGAATATAATTCTGTCCAATGGAGTCGGCTTAACTGCGCGCACCGCCCGACGAATGGAATCCGACGCGGGGTAATTAAACAGTGCAGCGGGCATTACCACAAAGTAATTAAATGGGCCTGGCAATCGCGGCCGCGAGCCTCTTAACGACGCGTCAGGTTTATATTCGCAATCGGAGAAATTCATAGCGAGCAGCGCACGCCGCTAACGGTGCGTTCTCCGGTGTCTCTATCTGCTTTTAGTGGTCGCGGGGCCGCGCGATAACAGCCGACTGATAATGGCTGGGCCCGTAACGAACGGGGTTATCCTCTATATAGGCGTCGACGGGGCCCTCGTTAATACGACCGAGCGGACGCCGAGCGATGACTTTGCGGCGTAGCCACGAGTGAGCCACAAACGACTTCGTCGTGACCTAACCCACTGATGGAGGACGATGATGCCGATGATTTCGGGCTTTTTTCATCGTTAACTCGTAGCCGCGTCAAGATCCATCTTCCGAATTTTCAATTCTCCACACTTGCCGGCCGACCTATTGTTAATGAAAAAAAAAAAAAAAAAAAGAGGTGGATGGGTCCCGAGCGGGGCGCGTGAAAATCCGACGGGGCGCGGATGAAAATTCAATTTATCTCTGTTATCCGGTAATTGCTTTTTACGTTGGCTCCAAAATAAGAGTCCGACTTCTCACTCAAAAGCTAATTTATGTACTCGTTCTTCTGTTTCAGGTAAGTTGATATATGCCACTGGGAGTCGTCAAAAGTGCCTGCCGCTCGTAAGTACCAGACATGTTTATTGCGCTGAAAAATCGCGGGAGCGCGATATTTTTTCGCGCCCTTGGCTCGCGCGTGCGACAAAAGAAAAAATGTAATTAACGCGCAGCCCAGCCGTGCCTCTTACACCTGCATTTTTCGAGGCACCTTATCGAATGACCCAATCGGTAATCGGATCCTTTTTCGGCCAAAATAAAAAGTTCGGCCCGCGTGAAATAGAGAACGCGCGCGCCAACGAGCGCGCCAAGTCATCGAGCCTTCGATGATTTTACGACGGATCGAACGAAGATGTAGTCCCTGCGGTCGACCCCCTCCCCCCTCTACGCACCTTCACGATTCTTATCATCTCGCTCTCCTTGTCCTAGACCTTTTTTTCTAATCGAGAAAACTTGAAAATGCGCCCCTAGAAAGAAACGTATCGGAAACGTTCACGTACTCGCCGTCGATATTTAGACCGACGTGAAGCGATCGTAAATCGGAACGCACAATAAAGAGCGAGACAAGGCTAATCGCTCAACGTATTCGATAGGACAAAAAGCGTAGAGGGCGCGAAGACGCGGGGCTTTTTCTCCCGTTGATACGACGAAATCATTAGAGAGGTAACTCGTCAAAAGTTCAATTATCTCCCCTCCCGCGCCGGGCAACTCTTGTGATTAATCGTCGCTCGGGCCGGTAGTAGTCGCTTCATAATTATTAAGTGGATGCGCAATTAACCACATACTGAGAGCATCCGCTGTCGTCCGGCGCACTTGCAGTCCTGCATGCAGAAAGGTCACGTCGCTCGTTTAAAAGATTTTTTTTTTCTTCCCCCACGCCGCTCGTTTTCAATTTAAAAAGGCGTATTCTTTTTCTCGCACGGCAATTTTCCCGAGGAAGCGGCGTTTTTCCAAATGAGATTGGTAAACAAAGGGGAAGGTTTAAAAGGACGGCCGGGATTGATTTACACGTCGTTTCTCGAAAATCGTATGTTTATTGCATCGATAGTTTACAACTATCCGGGCTGCCGGAAAAAAGCATCACTCACGTTTTATTTCACATGCAGGCAATCCCGCGGAGTTACGAGGCACTAGCGTCATTCAAAGTCAGCGAGGCAGGCGGCGCGTCCTCCTAATCTGTTGAAATTCCGCAGGTGCCCGGCGCAATAAATCAAACAGTGATAAAGTAAGAGTAGGAGAAGAGGCAATAAATGCAGGCCAAAGAAAATATAATCGCGGTCATTTCGAGGAGGCTGCCTTCCCCCGTCGCGCTCGCGTCTCAAAAAGTCAAATAGAGAATCCCCCTGACGTTGATTGATATACCCCCGCGATCTGCCTCGAAAGCCCGCGAAGCAAAAATCGCCGGGGAAGGGCGCCGAGACTGAAAGTTTTCGCCCGCGGCTGCAACGCCTGCCTCGTGCCCGCGCGTATAGGGGAGCACGCGGACTCGCTCGCCGGCGAGGAGGAGCGATGAAAAAAAAAACGAAAAAAAGAAAAGAGAGGAAGGAGGAGTAAAGAAAGGAGCGAGGAGCGCCGGGACGAAAAGCACACACGTCGAGGCCGAGGCTGCTGCCGGCGCGCGCGGCTCGCTTGCGTACGATCGGCGTGTGTTGCGTGAGCTCCTTGAGAAGAATGCGCAAGGACGAACGGGACTTTGCTAGAGGATCGGAATCTTTCGCGCGCGAGCGCACTCCGCGCCACCAGGCTCTCCGGCGACGCGATCTCCCCCCGCGAGCGCGCGGCCGCCTCCTCCTCTCGCCGTCTTCCTTTTGCTCCTATCGCATCCCTTTTATCCCCCGGCCTTTGCGCGATTTCGAGTTATTTTTTAATGATATGCATTATGTGCAATATCGAAGTATTTCAGGCCTCGCTCCCGCTGAAACTGGCCGTTTGCGGTTTATTTTTATTTACGGAGCGACGAGACGCCGGCGTAAAAAAAAAACAACCGTTGCAGTTTGAGTACGCGCGCGACGCTCCCACTGGGCCGGGCGGTTTTAATTAATTGTACTAGAGACGACCGAGAGGCTCTGATTTACGGCAAACAAAAATGTAAATTCGTTCTTAGAGAAATATTTTTCGAGCGACCAGCTATCGGTTGGCGCGCACGAAAAGCCATAACTATACATTCCATCTCTGCATCTCCGAGTGACTCATCCCGGCGGATGGAAAAAAGTAACCGAGCGACTCGAAAGAAACGAAGAAACTCGTATAATCGAGAGAAAAAAGAAGTTTGAAAATCGACGAGGAGTACTCGATTCCCGTGTTAATCCAGCGATTAAGTGTCCCGGCGTGATAATGCATGCTCGACTCTCGCTTCCGTTCGCGACGCACGCTCATCATCGCCATCATCATCATCATCATCAGCGACGGCACATCGTCATTATTGTTATTATTACCATTGACACGCACGAAACGGGCGTTTACAAGACGCTAACTTTGCAAATGCAATTATGTGGAAAATCGGTAATTCCAGACGATAACCCACTTACTAAATGCCCCCTCTTATACGCCGGAAAATTGAAAATCGTGAAACTTCGCTAATCCCTAATACCCTGTTCTGGATCCCAATACCCACCGCTGTTTTTTTTTTCTTTTCTTTTTTCGAACCCCATCGTCAAAATCTTGACGATTTCATGGCAGCGAATTTTCCAGTCTACCTGCTGTTAGCGAAAGGCAATTATCACGGTGGCCAGCTAACAGCAATCCCTTGGAATCCAATTGTCTCGAGCGTTAAAGCGCAATTATTGAAATTAGCCGATCTCCACCCCGGGAGCGGAGGGGGCGAGCGGACCCCGAGGGAGCGGAGCCGTGAGTCCCGGTTACTATGGTAACTCCACGCTCGCTCGGTCTCGCTCGCTGCCGCTCGTGCCTCTCCGGCGGCGCTCGTGCCCCTCTTCTCGTACGCCGTCGGCCGGCACCGGGCTCGCGGCGCGCCGCCGCCGCGCCAGTTCCACTCGGCACGCAGCGCGAGCGACAGGTTCGTCGGCGCGCGCACCTCTTACCTGGCTCAGGCACCTGCCGTCCGCGGCGCACTCACACAGCCGAGCAGTGCACCTGCGCCTCAGCGCGGATTCCGACGAAAACGAGTCGAGGCATCGCGGAGCGGCCGGACGCGCTCGCCAGTGACCGCAACGGGGAGGACCCGACCTCGGGAAAGGGTCTAACTCTGGGCGCACGTGTACCGGGCGCCGCGAGAGTGCACGTGCCGAAGGTCGCGTGCTACAAATGACTCCGCGGCAGCGGGATAGCACGAGCCTTCTGCCCGTCTCGTCCCCGCCCCGGGAGGCCTTGGGAGGACCCCGCTCGAGCTCGAGGAAAGCCGAGCGTCGATGCGGCAGATAAGGATTTTTTAAGTCGCTGGTGCGAGGTTTTTTGCGCCGTCTCGGCGACTCTTATTTTTTTTTTGCCGCTGCGACTACCGTTCGGGACAGTGCGTATCGAGAATATCGGGGCGCTGAAGAAACTGTGCTCTCTGCGGTTCCACGGAGAGAGTATCGACTGTGCCGGTGATTTTTTTTTGTTTGTTGTAAATGGAATTTCCCCGTGCGCGAGTGAAATCAGTGCCGAGGTCGACCGAAATCTGAAAATTGAAAATCCCTCGAGCTGCTGTTTTTTTTTTTTTATCTCTGCTTCCGCGCGAGTGTTCCCGCTCTCTTTGCCGCGGCTTTTCCAGCGAGTCGCACAATCGCGACGGCTTTATCAGCCATCGTAAAGTCTATTTGCAGAGCGCGAGCGAAAAAGGAAAAAAAAAAACGAGAACTCATTGAGCAAAAGCATTAATAAAGCGGCGTTTGGCAAGAAGGCCGTTTCCCAACCGGCGAACAGGGACGAGTCGGTTCTCGCGCTCCGAAATCGAAATTTCACTGGCGGCAACGAGGAAGTGAGCGAGAAAGTAAAGGGGGCCAGCGGGCGACGGACAGAGAGCGATGAGGCCGGTCAAGATGAGGAGCTCGTGAATCGGTGCTCGAGGATCGGCGAATTGGAGCAGCGCAGAAGATCGGAGCGGAGATCGGCTGGAGAGAAGATGACGATGTTCGGCAGCCTGGTGCAGCGGCTAACGTCGCCGGTGACGTCGCCGACGAGCCCGCGGCGACGCTTCAAGTCGCCCTCGCGCTGGGAGGTGCAGAGCGACCCGGAGGACGATGGCCATCAGGCGACGACGACGCCCGTGAGGAAGTCCCGGGCCAAGCACCTGCTCGACAAGCGCAAGAGCAAGAGCCGCGCTCGGGGTCTGAATCTGTCCCTCGTCGGGGAGCCCCAGCCCTGCTCGCCCTGGCAGGACGCGGCCTTTCCCCCGCTCAGGGGCACCAAGAGCCTCGGCAGACTCGACGGCATGAAAGAGGTGAGTGATTAAAGGCCAACACGTTGAGCATTCTCCGCTTATCTGTTTACTAATGCGCGCTGGAGGTCGGGGATCTATTCCTAAGACGAGTATCTCGGTGCAATCGTCGGCTTCTACGGCCGAACGATGAGTCAGATTAATTTATTTGTTGTTCGAGCGAGTTTATTGTTCCGCCGAGCGCCTAGCTTTTTTTCCTCTCGTACGGTCGCCTTTTTACGCGAGGGCATGATTCAGTCGATTTTTCACGTGCATAAGGACTTAATTCTAAAACGACGCTGCAAGGTCGACCGAGAGTATCTTATTATGATTTTTCACTGGCACGAGGATACATAGCTGAAAAAAAAAATGCCGATGCTGCTGTCGGATTATTTAATTTTATTTGTTTCCGGATGATTGTCTGTCAAAAAGACTTTTTTCGTAGATGTTGACGTAATTTGTTGGATTTGAAATTCATAATGAAAATCGATTAAGCTCCTGGTGTGCATGTAATCGGCGGCAGAATAGAATTCTCAAAATGGATGAAGGATATAAATCTGAGAAATCGAGAAGATTTTAAAATCGTTTCTCTTTCCTTGCGGTTATGTAAATAAAACCGAACCGATTTTATACTTTATTATTCTCGTCATTTCGACATAAACCAAGCGAATTTGAGAGACTTGCCTCGGCAGGCAAAATTTACCGTCATTTTATTACATTATCCTCTTACGAATAATAACAATGAAATTGAAATTGTTATTTTATATGTTATTGCAGAATTTCACATCGAACGCACTTGAATCGGAGAAAATCGAGAGAATTAATTAATTTCTGTTTCCACAATGTTTTCACTGTGGAAAAGGCATCTAATAGTAAGGCAAATAAATGCCACTCCTTAAAAGTATTATAAAGATAAGAAACTTCCTTCATTCGCAGTTTAATTTCTGTTAGTTTCAGTTTCATTATTATTAATAATTTATCGTAACATTATAGTAACGTTAACGAAACATCATATACTTTCCAGTAACGAATTAAAGAATAAACTTTTAATAAAAAAATCTCTTACGATCGACGCGTCAGCACTAAATAATCAGCAGCGCCGGATTTAAAGAAAAAAAAAAAAAAAAACGGAGAAAAAGCGAACAAGACAGCTCGGTTTTCTTTAAGGCGACGGTTTCGCATTAAACGCCGGCAAGCTCATAAACGCCGAATCGGCTATTTTTGTTTTCCAAGCTCCGGCGCACGTATATGCAAAACTCGCTCGGGCGCAGGATACTTGGCGCGGTTGTTTTTCTTTTCCTTCTTTTTTTTGTTCACCACAGCGGCTTTTAAAAAAAAAAAAAAGAAAAAAAAACGAACCGCGGCGGCGGAACTTACGCTAATGCGCCGAGAGAGCAGTCCGCGCTCTCGGGGATCGGCTTTATACAAACTTCCGCTTCCGAAGCACATAATTATTTCAATTACCGCGGGAGAGCCGCTCGCCCCGCAGTCGCGCACACATATATACGCACTCGCCGCTCTCGCACGAATTACGAGCTGGAGATTAGGTAACGCGTTGAATTCCATGCTCCAATTGCTCGCGCATGCGCGCGCTCGGCTCTTCCACGCGAGTTTTTCTCGCGCGTCCGCGGAGCCGAGATTCCAGCGCACGCCCCGCGATAAAAAAAAAAAAGAGCTCGCGGGGGCTAGGCCTGCGGGATGCTTTACGACGAAATCACCGAGTCGCGCAGAAGAACGACCCGCGCGCTATCCCCTCGCCAATTATCATCCGGAGCGAATGATTTTATTAGCCGCTCGTGATATTCAATCATCGCCCGGGTCTTGAGCGAGGCCCTCCTCGTGTGTGTGCGCGCACGCGTATGGGTTCTCGCGCGCGGCGTATAATCAGCCGACTTTTTGTCGCCCTACTCCGCCGCGGCCGCGGAGAGACGCATCGCGAAATTAAGGTCAGCCGCTCCGCTCGGAAACGCCGCGCAGAAAGAGAGAAAACAAGCAAGCGACATTAAACGCCGCGGTGCCTCGTTAGATTTAGCGAATTTTTCATTTTGCCGCTTTTTCGACTGCGCATTCCGCTCTTTTTTGCAGCGCGTCGCTCGACCGGGGATACGCGTACAGGTACAGACCTCCGCTGCCTGTGTTTGTACGCTCAATAGGTATGAAATTGCCGCTATCCCGTTCCCGCGTAACTTTTCAAATGAACGCGCGCGCAGCTCGCTGCGATTTAGCGTGTGTAGCTTCTTTGATTGCTGGGCTCGCGCTGTGGGATGCTCGCATGCGATGCTAATTGAAACAAATTGCACGGTTCCTATTTTTCTATGTGTTTATTATTATTTTTCTTCTGTTTTTAATAACGTCGGACTCTAATAAACGTACCTTGATTTTTCTTCCTCGCGGACGAAAAAAGTTCTCAAGGTTGCGGCGACTGTGATTTATTACGTAAGTCATGTACGATCTCGCGGAAAAACTAATCAAGCGTCAGCTGTCGGAATATAAATTCGAAATTTACGGTCAATCATATTTAAAGTATTTTGCAATTAACAGGTGGTGGTTGCGCAATATTTATGAAAAATAGTCGCCTTCGTCTGAACCCGGTATAAAAATCTTTCTGAGTTTCTCAGCCTCTCCTAGCGGTCGAAGGCGCCGGGCCAATGCGACGCAACGGCGAAGACGCGAGGAACCCGTTACGCGCCCGATCCTCCCTCTCTCTCTTCATCTCCCGCTTTATGGTATATTACGTGCGCGAAATGACGAGAGCCGAAATTTTTCGGGATTCTCCACGAAGACCGCGGGGCCCGTGAACCTTCTTTATCCGAGAGGTTCGCTGCTGAAATTGGCTTTTTTTATGACGATGATTATATACCCCGCGCCGAGGTTCGTACACGGGAAATTCCTCTTGTTTGTTTGGGCTCCGTTGATCGAGAGCCACGGCATTGTCGCGTGGGACCATTCGCGACTGGCCCGCTCTTCACGCACTCTATTATAAATCGCGCGTCGAATTAGTTTCGCTCGAGGTTGTTTGCCGTTTTGTGCCATGCGATAATTGTGCGACCGTCCGTATTTTTTTCCTGTTTTTTTTTCTTTTTTTTTTTTGTCAAAAACATAATGAAAAAAAGTTTACGGCTCCTCGTGTGAAATTCCCGTGCTTCCGAAAAAAAAAATCAAAACGATTACTTCGACATTGAAAGCCGACCTTCCGCTCTATCTCCTCGCCTCGGCGATACTTAATTCCAGCTAATTATACAACGCGTACCGGTCAGGTCCGAGCGATAAGAGGCTGCAGTTTTGCTCTCGACGACGGCCTGCAAGGCATACAAGTGGGACAGTGAGGGAATCGTGGGTGAGGCAGCCCGACGATTTAACGTAAAAGGCAAATAGTGGCAATTACGGGAGGACCCGGCGCTTGTCGTAAGAGTAGGCCGAGCGCATCGAGGACCTTTCTCCTCCGTTCGTTATTCGTCGAATTCCTCATTTGCTCCTCGCCTCCTCCTCACCCTTATCCGCGCTCTTTTTTACGCGAGCCAGCGGATAATTTAAGGCGCCATTAAGGTCGCCGGGCGCACGCGCAAAAAGGACTGCGACGACCGAACTTTTCGGTGCGCTCTTTTTTTTCTCTCTCGGCTCGGCTCTCTTTAACTTCCCGCTGATGCGAGCCAACAATGCGGCCGCTCTTTCCCTCTCCCTTCAACGACGCTCTCCTCTTTATTTTCGCGTGTACCTGCATAGGTACGATATACAAGCGGGCGATCGGCGGGTCCGATAGCCATCTATCGAATACGAGCGCGCGAGGGAACGAGCCGAATGAGACTTCCCGTTCGGTAGTTAACAAATAGCCGTGTGCTCTCTGTTACGTTTTACGTTTGCGTTATACGAGACTGATTCGAGTCTCTTTCAGTCTCCTTCTCTTTCTCTCTCTCTGCCTCCCCCTTTCCGCCCTACTTTAAGTGCCTACTCTTGCGCAACGAGATACTTCTCACCGACAGAATTTTAAACGGCTAATTAGCATTCTTAATTTCGCTTGTACACACGTCGCGATACCATTAAACCTCTCGTCGATTTTCATATAATTTGTTATTCGATATTTTTTTATGAGATTCACTTTAGGAATGCACGAGTTACTCGAGTTAATTGGACTCTTTCGCTCACGTTTTATGTAATATCGAGCTAAACTTTTGGTCTGACAAATTTAGCTGCGGAAAACGAAAAATTATAATTGCTCACGTTTTATGTGTAATATCAAGCTAAACTTTTGGTTGAAAAATTATTCGGAAAAAATTTATTAAAAGAAAATGAAAAATGTATAATTGCACTCACGTTTTATTTAAAATCAATAAGTAAACTTTTGGTCGAAAAAATTATTCTGTAAATTTAATAACGGAACACGAAAGATATGGTTGCTCATATTTTATGTAATATCAAACTAAACTTTTCGTTGAAAAATTGTCTTGAAAAATTTTAGTAACGGAAAACGAAAAATATAATTAGTCACGTATTTTATGTAATCAAGGTAAATTTTTGGTTAAAAATATTATTCTGAAAAATTTAGTAACGGAAAATATAATTGATAGCCACGTTTCCCAGAGTCCCTATCATTCGAATACTATTTGAATGTATAATGAACATATGAGTAGCTCGTTAAGAAATTCCGGGATTTTTCTGAGTTGTTTATAACGCTAAGAATGATTAAATTACAAGCGCCTCACTCTCCGTGCAGAATGCTCAAATCATTTGCCTGTGCCTCATTTGTGCATAAGTTATGTACACAAGGCGGGATGATATTTCACATCGAAAAAAGCGATCAAATCTTGAAAATTTAGGCACGTCGCCGATGTTTGTACAGCCATTCGTGCGATGTACGTGATTAAATCATGCCGCGCCGGGCTCGTCGCGACTCCCAACCAAAATATATATAACGAATCCCGAGGCGGCGATAGCATCGAGACAATCGCTCGCTCCACGTAACACCGACCTTTTTTCCATGTTTCCTCTCATTTTTACTCCGATCCACTCGCGCTTAAAGTTACATCCGACCGTTCGACATTGAGTTCGCGCTCATTGCGTCACAGCCGAGGGGAATCTCGATTTCATCGATTGACTATTCAAGTATATTTTTCCGCGCTTATATCTCGCCTGAAATCAGAACCTTTTTCTCGGCGAGGGAACAAATTTTCCATTCAACGTATCTTCCAACCCGAGTGCCCGCTCCGACGTCAAACTCGCTTTATTTTCATTCTTTCCAACTGAAAAGATAAATAAATGCTAAGCAAACATTAACAAAAAAAAGAGAGAGAAATATAAATAAATCAACCGCGGTAATTGATTTTTTTTGCTCAAGCTTGCGTAACAAGCGCGTGCTCGAAAGGTTCTCGAAAACAAACGGTAAAGGATCCCATCTCGCTGGTGAGTGCAATAAAATAAAATGCATCAAAATGATTAACACAAAAGCCCGAGGACACGAGAAGGAAGCAGCCTGGTCGCTTTAATTTAAGGGGAGAAGAAAGCTCGAAGCAGGCCATTTTCGCGCTCCTTAATTGAATTTCGTGAGACGAATTTTAAGCAAATGCTTCATACGCGCTCCCTGAGTGGAGTACACCCGTCCGCAGCTGATTAGACGGCCGTGGTCCCCCTCCTCCACTCTCATTTCTCTCTCGACGCTTTTAAAGCGCACGGTCCCGCAACGCTCTCGGCCGAATCTTCTCATTAAGACTTCAAGACTTTTTTGATTACTTTTTTACAACCCTTCAAGCGGCTTTTTTTCAGCGCCAAATAACGACAAACTCCCGGACAAAGAAACGACCGCGAAGCAGAGTTAAAAGCCATTTGTTATGAATTTAAAAGAAAGGAAAAAGGAGAGCTCGCGTACGCTCGTAATCCCGTTCCGAGAAAAAGATCGACACGTAATACGCAATAAAAGCGCGATGGGGGGGGGGGGGGGAACGAATACTTGCAGCTGGAATATCGCACTTGGTCCTGGAGTTCCTCTCGTTTCTTTTTTTTCTCACAAAAGGGTGGAACAAAAAGGGGCGAGTTTAAAAAGCGCGCCCGTCGAAATCCCGCCTTATAAGGGTCCGACCGGCGGTGACCCTGAGGTTCCGGTGCGATTGGGCATTCCGCGGCTCCGCATTGGGAGCGTGACTCCGGCGCGCCTGAAAAAGGACTCCGCGGCACCGCACCGTAATTGACGACCTATTAGCGTTTTTGCTCGTCATAATTCAACTGATTTATCCACCGTCCCGGGACACCTCCGCCGCTCCTTTCATTTTTCCCCCTCGGCGAATGACGCGGGTAATGCCGCGTTGGAGCGACCCTCGGGAGCTTATCGTCGAATGGCCGTGTCAGGAAGTCATTTCCGCGTGAGCTAAAAGCATCGACGCGAATTCCGATGCCGCCGCCCGCGCGCTTTTTCCCCGCTGGCAGCGGGCCGTGCGGCGCATTAAAAATGCTTTTAAGGCCAAAATTAACGACGACTACCTGAAAGCCCCGGGCGAAAAATAAAGACGTCGAGGGAGTCAGCCGAGAGAGAGAGAGAGAGAGAAGGAGGGACGATAAAAATGCAGGAGCGTCGGGCGTACGCTTATGCGAAAAATGTTAACGGACGATCGACAAAAAATAAGCCAGCACAGGGGGGAGGGGGCGAAGAGTAACCGAGTGAAAAGAGAGAAAGAGGATGAGAAGGAGGAGAAGGAGTCGAAAATAACAGGAGGAGTCTTTACGAGATCCGCGTGTTACATCCTTGAAAGGGAGACTCTCGGTCCCCGGGGCTGCGTATCGACCTTCGGCTTCGAATTTATGATCTATCGCCTCGCTCGCGCATAAGCGCGAAGACGATCTCGCCTGTAAGAAAACGACCGGGGTAAATTTCTTCGGTCATTTGTGACGCTCCGCCGAGGATGACTCTGGGGCCCTTCGAGCGCGAATAGGCCAGAATCGCCGCGGCACCTGCGTGTGTGAGGGAACCCCGATCCACGGTCCTTCTCGGAAGGGGCGCAATAAGACTGATAAAGAAAAAGTCGCTTCCGAGAATGCAGCCCTCGCCGAACGACGCACGCCTCCGCATTGTATCCATACCACTCCGAAATTGAGCGCGGCACGCTCGATTCACTCCGAACCAGTCCTTCGCCTTATCGAATTAACCTCGCGGGGTCGTTGCACGCTGCTCGAAAAACACGTTCGTGCGCCGCATACTTAGTCCGCGTCGGGAGATAATAATATTCGCGCGCGGTAAACGATCGCGAGGTTGACACTGCGCCGCGGCCGGGATCGCCTATTTACGTAAGCAGCGCGGCTTGCGGGACAAATTCATTCCCCGACACGATAGAAGCAATCCGCGTTTATACAAATTGCGCGACTGCGCACAAATTGCCCGGTCGGAGGGGGGGGGGGAAAGAGGGAACGAGTTGATCGTGACGATCCTCGAATAATTATTTTTATCCAAACATAATCCACGGTCATTAAGGCTCTTATCCTCGCAACGGCGATTATCCGCATTACGCTTCCACGAAGCGGTGCCATAATTTTTGCTGAAAACTATCAGCCGCGTGGTAATGCGCAACAAAGGTGTATATACGCTGGCAGTCAAAGTCGTCGCCGGCTTCTCAGAGGCGACCGATCGGCCGTCGTTAGCGTAAAGGCCGCCGGAGGAAGCGACGAATTGTCGGTGGATTATTTTTAATGAGGCCTCGTTATCGGCGCGCTCGGTCGGACGAGCACCATCGCCTCCGAGTCCCCTCCCTCCTCCCACAGTCGGGGCGCGGGTGGGATCTATATCTCGGGGAGCGCATCCGGCCTGGCTGGATTTAGCCGCGGCGCTTTTGTTTTGACGTCGCTCTAATCGCTTCACGCTCGGCGTGTCGTCTTTATTGCCTAAGGAGGTTACCGGACTCACGAGGCCGAGTCGCTCGCCTCCGCCGTGTATGTACCCACACGTGTTGGCGCGTTCATGTGAGCCTCGGCGGGGTTAGAGGCGCAAGGCTGCGGCTAAAGGACGACTTCCATCCAGATAAGAAGGCCCGACCTCTCACACGGGCGCCCCTAGCGCCGCGGAGGAAACGACGCCGAGGCCTTTTCCCTGTTTACAATTTTTATTTTTTTTTATCTATCACTCCCACACTCGCGAGCAGTCTAATTGCCCTTTTTATGATTTTCTCCTTCGAGAAATCCAATGCAGCACTGTAATTAAATGAAAATCTATTCATAAAAATTCTTCGGCGAACCGAGTGCTAACCGCCGAGGTCGTTCGCGTCTCTTATCCACGTTGGACTTTTTTTTCCTTCCCCCCTCTTTGGTTACTACTTTTACGCGCGCTACTCGGCTTCTGAATCAGGCGCATTGTTGCGAACTAATCACTCAACGCGTACACCGAGCAGTATCGGCAAAATCTATTTCGCCGTTGAGTCATGACAATTTCTCAATCGGCAGGTATATTGTAGGTATATAAGGCCGCCTATCTCCCCGCTTCATTTTTATTATCAATAATGACTTTACACGGCAAGGGCAAAAATCAGCGTCGAAGAACTAATGCGCAGGCCGTGCGTGCCTCTCGAGGCAGCCAATGGCGCTCGCCATAAATCAAGCAGCGCAAATCGATAGCGGCGCACACCTTCGTAGCCTCGCAATAAAATAAACAATCAATCGGCGACGAATTTTTCCGGGAAAAATTCAATCGACGGGCATTATTCTCCTCGCGGCATCGCGCCGCGACGAGGAGACGATAAATCGTCGCGGCGAGCCTTCGGCTACCTGTATACACCTAACCACTCGAGCGGCCTTTTAATTACGCGCCTTCGAATCTCGCTCGCGCGTCATTCCGCAGGCGTCCGCGCAAAAAGACTAATTAAGGGTCGAGATGAGATGCACGGCCGGCCGAAAGGAGAATCCGTGAGCTCCCCGGAAGTCAAGCATTACCGATGCGCACGCAGACAGGCCTCGGGAATGCATTAGTCACCTTCGCGTGCCTGCATGTGCGCGACTCGAGACGGAGCCGCATTTTTTTCCCCCGTTCCCCGGGCGCTTTTCGAGCTTTATCTCGCCCTCGCCCTGGACGCTTCTCACGGGGGCCCTCCCTTTAATCACGGAGGAAGCGCACGGAGGAAGCGCTGAATATTACACGCTCGAGCTCTAAAGACGTGGGAGTGGTGAGAGAGGGGCTCGTCGGACAATTAGCACCCGCGAGGAGCGACAGAGGCGAGGGTACGGCGGATGACCCCGCGTAACCGCCAGGATGCATACCGCGAGCGCCGACACCGCCTCGAAGGAGTCCTCCGCGATAACAGCACCGCGTGCAGGGAGGAAGCGACTCGCGCGTGCGAGTATATACGTAACGAAGACGAGGGCGAGGAGGAAAGAGCGAGCGGAGCCGGCAATAACTAACCTCGTTAGGGCAGCGCGCCGATACCGCACGAGGAAGCGATAAGCGTAGCGGGCGCGCGTGGCCGTTCGCGCCCGCGAGCGCCGGCACGCAAATCGGCCTTTTTCGCTTCCGCGATCTTCGCTCGAGAGTCGCAGGGGGCTGTACACGCGCGCGTCTGGGCAGAGTTGCCTTGTATCTCTTCCGATTTCACTTGTTGCTTCGAGAGAAGATATGCCCGCTCGGCGCGCGTTAAATGGGACGCCGGGCTCGCGCTGACCTCCATTCCCGCGTTCGCTTAATCATTCCCTCGGCTCTCGCGGCTTGTCGATTAATATCCGATCCATCCTCCTCTCTCTCGCTCGCCGAGGCGAGATGCCGCGCGGAGCCGGTTCGCGCGTGCATCTCCTCCCACTCGCGGCGCCTCTCCCCGACGCCTGTAACACCCACCGAAAGTGTAAAAAGCCCGCACTCCCCCCCGTAGTCGTCCGGGATAAGTAATAGGACTCGATTCTCCGATGGGGCCCGCTGCATCGGCCGGGCACGGGGAGAGGAATTATAAGGCGAGCGCATTTCTCTCCCGCGGGCGTGTCCCCGATTAGTCGCGCGATTTCCCCAGGGTGGCGGGCCGCCCCGCTAATTGGGCCCCGGCCGGCGACGCTCGCTGGGAACGAGACCTGCCGCGCATCGTCGGCGAACCCTGACGCGCGCGCTTTTCGAAAAAGCCGAGTGAGAGTCGCTGCGCGACCGACCGGCGGACTTTCCTTTTTTCATAAGAGCCTGCCGGTTGACCCACATGCCCCATTAGCCGGCCGCTCCATTGTTTCGCCGGCGGGTGAAAAGTGTGAGGGAAATTAAAAAAAAGAAAGAAAAAAAAATCGCCGAGGTTTTCACGTCCGAGCGAAAGCGAAAATGGACGAGCGCCTCTTCCCTGGAGCGTGAAAAAACGCGGCAGTGGAATCCCTTTTCCCCGGTAAAGGCACGGTGGATATGCAAACTAGACTCATCGGGGCTGGGGAGCACCTCGAATATCCGCACGCGAATTCCAAAGTTCCCGCGGGTGAAATTATACTCTCCTAAGGCATGCAAAACGCATCACGGGAGAGCCGAGCGCGGCTCGAGGGGGATGAGGGGTGCAGGCGCGACTACGCGCGAGCGCCTCTTCTTTCTTTTCGACTTGATCGATCGGAACGAAGGGCGATCGTTAGCCGATCCGCCGGCAGCTGCTACCGCGCTTTCCTCCTCCTCCTCCTGCTCCTCCTCGGCTTTTGGATTAAGCCAGGCGCTGCCGCGAATAAGAGCGAGGGCCCCGAAGAGGGAGAGAGACAAAGGGGAGAGAAATTCTCGCGAGGAACGAGCGAATGAGAACGAGAGGGGGGCAACGGGGGGTCAGTGACTCGGACGGGGATATTGTCGACCTTTCGTCCGTCTGCCTGTCCTTGCTTCTTTTTTCTTCCGTTTGCTCCGCACTCTTCGCACTCGCGAGGCTTTTATTTGCCTTTGCCCGCGCGCGCCGCTCGCCTCCAATCGGCTTTGAGCCGCGAAAAGAACGTCACTTTTAACATACCGGAGTATATGCCAACGCGGTGTTATCGCCTCGTTTTCAAAGTCCGTCAGGGTGTGCGCGCCACCAGCTGTTATTGAATAAATTTTAACCTTCCCCTATTTACTCGTCGCGCTCATATTTTAATCCAGGGTGTCTAGCCAACTGGAAAACGGGAAAACGCGGGAAAAGAGCGGGAATTTTTTCTCAGCGGGAAAATGCGGGAAAACAACGGGAATTTTTTTTAGAAGCGGGAATT